>BRDA01054742.1:0-21626 GCA_036984385.1 Crenuchus spilurus | reverse complement strand
GTTTCCTCTCTGCTCATGGTTAACATCACCCTACCCTTCTATCAGGGTGGACTCTCCCAGGTAAGTAAAAACTCTGAGGAACCATCTTTACTCTTTTACCCAAAGGAAGCTACAACAGGTCACAGGTAAGTACATACATTTATCTTGTGGTGAATATGGTTATGTCCTACTTCATCACAATTTGGCAGATGATCTTATCCAGAGTAACGTACAACAGTAGTCCAAACTACTCTTCAGTTCAGACACTGTTAGAACAAAACCATCACTAATATCTAAAGAGAAGGAAAGATTCACAATTATACACAATATAAATAAATTATACACAATAAAACACAATAAGTGTTTTAAACTAGTGCTCGCTTAAGTGCTCAACAAAGAGATGGTCTTCAGTCGGTGTTTGAAGACTGTGAAGGACTCTGCTGTCTGAACAGTCAGTGGGAGTTTGTTCCACCACTTTGGTGCAAGGACAGAGAACAGTCTTGATGCTAGTCTTCCACGTGTCTTGAAGGATGGTGGGTCAAGCCGAGCTGTACTGGAAGCTAGAAGGGTTTGAGGTGTGATTTGAGACTTGACCATTGCCATTAGGTAGAGAGGTTCAGGTCCATTTCTTGCTTTGTAGGCAAGCATCAGGGTTTTGAATCTGATGCGGGCAGCTACAGGAAGCTAGTGAACTGAATGTAGCAGTGGAGAAAAGTTAGCTTAGTCGAGTACTAAGTGTAATCCTTGGCCACAAAACCAAACCATATGCCTCTTTGTTTTGTTTATGCATCTAAATAGGTTCGAATAAAATGTGCCAATAGGGTTTTTATAGCATTGTCATAAAAAACACTTTTCAGGGGATCTCTCTTTACAAAATCTTTGTTCCCAGTGATGTGCAAATGTGAAAAGCCTTTTTAAACTTTAAAGAAGATCACAGTGTGAAGACTGTTCGCCACTCAAAGTTCTTTTTTTCTCCATCCAAGAATATCTTAATTTTAGGAGAATCTGAGAAATGGGAGTGCATTTTCTTGTGGATGCCTGTGCTGCATTAACAGGTACACCAGTCTGGCACTTCAGCAAAGAAGAGCTGCTTGATGTGATCTTGGCCGGGGGTCATTTGAAGGTCATCCTCCTCCACTGCTTATTTGGCTGTTTAATGGGGGAAGATGAGGACAGCTCCCTACTGGAACACACAATAAATCCCACTGGGCAGCCATATGCCAGATCAGCACAGCTCCACTGTGGTCCAGGAGGACCACAAGGTCTTCTGGATCTGCTGCAACAATGAGTCAAGCCTATTAGAAAAGGCAATGTTGCAGAAAGGCGAGAGGCGATGGTGCTCTGTGAGGCTTCTGGGCACGATGTGAGTGGACAGTTTAAGAAGTTGTGACAGTAACCAGAGGAATCTGTCTCTAATGCGGACCAGAGAGTGTCGCAGCGGTGCAGCGCACGGCACCATCAGAACACCTCATTAGAGCACGTCTCTGAGACAAGGTGTCTCCTTTAGAAGCCTCTGACTCCGCTCTGTTCACTTTCAATATTGTGGAATGAGGAGTAAAGGAAAAAGGGCATCCATGGAAGAAGCCTAAAGAAGAAATATGGCACATGTATAAGCTTCAACATCACACTTAAAGGCTATAGATGGAGCATAAGGGCATGAACCAGGCTGTGAAAGCCCCTACTATGACTGATATACAATAAGTGAGAAAAAAGGAAGTGTAGGGATGATTTAGCTTCACCATTCCAGGAATTCTCATCTGAAGCAGTAAATCTAGATGCAAGTAAAAAGGACTTTCCTTTTTCTTCATTAACTCTTAGAGGTCATGTTGCTCATGCTATACATCTGCTTCTCATTACATCACTATTTACTTGTAATTATACTGTTATAACATTCATTACATAATTATGCATAATGTATATATATATATATATATATATTTATATATATATATATATATATATATATATATATATATACACTGTATATACACTGTATATATGATGTGCAAACTTATACACTACCGCTCAAAAGTTTGGGATCACCCAAGATTTTCCATGACAATCCATACTTTTATTTCAGAAGGGCCTTATTATTATTATTATTATTATTATTTATTTATTTATTTATTTATATTTCTACACTTTCAAAGTCCACAAATGCTGCTGCTCCAGATACTCAGTCTTCTATGGTATAAAATTGAGGTAGGACAGTGTCACTGTGTTTAGTTCACAAATTGTTGATGGTGAGTTTAGAAGAGTTTAGAAGCTTTACTACAGCTGTTTAATCTCCACCAGAAGTTTAACACATTGTGTGTGAGACATCACTGGACATGACTCTGTCCTACCTCACTCTTCTAACATCTAACAACTTTGAGTATCTGATGCAGCAGAATTTGTGGATTTTATCATCAAATCAAAACAAAAACACAGAAATAAAAGTCCAGGTTGTCACAGATGTTCAGTTTAATGTGTGATCCCAAACTTTTGAGCGGTAGTGTATATGAATTGCATACTATGTAGTCAGAATGTTGTGCAATTTCAACAAATAGTTATATATTTCAAAATCTACATACAATAAAATGACACTTTATGGTAAAAGCAGAACATAAACTACTCATTCAAAAACTGTGCAATAAAATATTTGGTTATCACTCATCTGTGTGGTGGTGCAACAGCAGTTTATTCCTTGTGGTATGGCTATGGAGCATTGCTAGTTTGGATTCAGACAAGAGAATGTTGCATTTATAGTGGCCACTAGTGGATATTTTTAGCCTAACATACCTCTACCAATTGGTAGAGATGACCCAATCACATTGTGTTAAGTTCAACACCTTCTCCAATACAATATATTGATTTAAATGTGCAGTACCAAATGATTGACCAGGATGCTGAAGGGTGAAGATGATTCAATACAAACATCACCTCTAACTCTGGATGATTACTGAAAACACAAAGGGAAATACTTAATGTGTTGGTTTGGCCTGTCTGCTCTATATGATCTGATTCAGTTTGCATTTTTGAGCTGAAAATTTAAAAAATGACAAATTTATAGCTTTCCTGGTTTCAAAATTTTTGTTGCCAACTTCTCCCCACAAATTAGGCACACTGCCCTATCATCGTTATTAGCACTGGAATAGTAAACAAATCCAGTCATTCTTATACAACAGCTGCAGATTTTAGTTTTTCTTGAATGACTCAGAGGTTCTGAGTCAGAACCAAGTTCTCCATGATTGAAAACACTAAAAGAAACATTCAGTGCTATGATGCAAATGTTGTTTCCTGTCCATTTGTTCACAATCACTGTTTACAATATCCAGCAAACAAAGTCCAGAGAATGTGCAGGTTCATTTTTTTCTCTGCAGCTATTTCTTTGGTTCACAATCTTTCCATAGGTCATGACCCAACGTCTGTTTTAAAGCTTGCATAGGTAGGAGGTAATATATCTGCATGTATTAGTGCTGAGTGTATGACGGGCACTGTGTTTAAGGCTGATGTTTAAACTGAAGCAGCCTTGCTGTCGGCCCCCGTCTGGCAGCATCGCCGCATCCCCTGCTTCCAATTCCATGATCAAAGGCAGGGATGTGTTGGAGAGGAATGAAATAGAATGAAACAAGACGGGAATGTTCCAATAAAAGGCCTGGAGGATCGAAGAAGCCACTACAGAACAGTTTGTTTGTAACTGCTCTGACACTGTAAATCACATACGTAAATCAGGTGAGTATATGACATTGAGTGCTGTACTGAATACAGTATGCTGTGGTAAACCAATAAATCACATTTAATCCTTCTGTGACAGGTTTTTTAAAACAAGTTTCCATATGACTTAGTGGGTAAAAATCATTGTGTTTTAAAGCACGGAGAAGGAAGATGCAGCATGAGTCATAACAAAAGTTTTTTATTAGACTAAAGTTCTTACAATAACTGTGACTTGACTCTGGAGGCACACGTGAACTAAGTTAAACACTACTCACTTGACTGGCTAACATTATAAGCATGATGACAATACAATGACGGACAAGGACTGTGACACACAAGGAAACATTTAAACCAAACATAATTAGACATGAGATGAGGGACTAGGTTTGTGGAATGATAAGACAGGTACAGCCAATGGCGAGACAAGACATGCCATGACGTGGACGGAGACATGATCGAATGTAAACAAGGAGCACATGGACAAGACTGAGACAGGACTGTGATGGGAAGTTTCACAGTTTGGCATCTAATCAGTAAAATTAACAAGTAACAGTAACAAGTTAGGTACATCATTTTAAAATAAAGAATTAAGACTGTTTTGATTTAAAATCAAATCTTTAAACATTATAAGCAGTATTCTAGGTGGGCCTGTTTGAACCATATTCACTCAGTTTCCTCAACCATCCCACTATTATTTAACACAGACTGCAGGATACCAGTGTTCTGTAAAAAAATTGCTATTTAATTAGCATTAAAACTTCAGTATTCTAATAGTTAACATAAATTGTCATTAGTTTCATGAAAATGTGCAAAGATAGAAAGATATATATATATATATATATATATATATATATATATATATATATATATATATATATATATACTTAAAATATGTAGGTATTATTTTAAAAAGGTTTATTTTTTTAAAAATTGTGTAAAAAACTATTTCCACCATGGTTGGCGGTGCCTTAGTGTCCTCTATTGGCTAGTCCCCAGTGATTACAAGCATATCACCTAGCATAAACTAGACTAGCCTTTTGACATCAGCCACAATACACTCCTTAATACTAGGTGTGATTTTACAGGGATTTGGTTCAACCTCTTAAAGTGCTGAATTATTAGTCAGGCATGTAATGTATTTAAATACATTAATGTATTTAAATACATTTAAATGTAAAATGTACATTTCTAATGTATTGTAATGTATGTGTAATATATATATATATATATATATATATAATTTTTTTTTTTTTTTTTTTTTTTTTTTTTTTTTTTTTTTCTTTCTACTATTTTAGCCACATCCAGGATTCTGAACTGGGCACATACACACCTAGACAATTTAGAGTAACCATTTCAACTGACCTTCATGTTTTTGGACTGTGGGAAGAAATTTGAGACTCTAGAGGCACACAGAGAACATTCCACCCAGATGAGAATTCAAACCTAAGACCTCAGCATTGAGAGGCAAATGTGCCAGCCTCTAAGCCAACCGTGCCACCCCATTTTGATAGCATTTTTCACTTCTTTACTTCAAACAGGGACTTCAAATGGTTAATAATACGAGACATCAGCATGTCTCTATTCATCTTTCCTTGTTCTGCAGAGAGGTCATTTCTCCAAAGAGCTGTGTGTGGTCAATAAACATGTATTGTGGAGTGCCAGTGGGCCGACATACCTGCTGTGTTGCTCCTCAGAGTCACTCCTACACTATGTCAGAGGAACTGTGAGGGGGTGGTTGTATCACATACTGAAATATGACAAACTGCTCACAATTTGTGACATAAGAAAACCCCAATAAAGCATTCACTACACAAAATGGAGATGAATTGTTACATAGTCTAATGAATTAATCAATCTCTCATTTGTGGAAGCATTATCCTTGATACCACCTGAATGTCTGGGTTTTGAGGGTCACTTTTTGTGTATATTTATATATCAGAGCGTTCTTGCTTCTATGCAAACAGAACACTTTAGTACTTTTTCCACCACTGCTCATTCCACTGTAGCCAGATGAGCTGGACAGCTCACAAAGAATTGCTCTTTACAAGCCCCAAATGGCCAGTTATGTGGACGTCCATACTCACTGTTTCTGCAGATGGCCAAAGAAAAGCCTTGAAAAGAACCACCGAGTGTCAAAGACCCTGATTTATCCACCATTAAAAAACAAGATGTACTTGATGACCTCATTAATCATAACCCTAAAATTACCTGCACAAAAATTAGAGGCTTTGAACAACATTTACACCTAAGATCTGAGAAATTGATTTTTGGAAGGTAAATGCTGTGTAAGATAAACAGTGCTGCATTTCTAGGAAGGCTAATTTCCAGACCTGAATTATTTTAATTAGATTCGGCCATACTCCCATACCACACACTCCTTACCTCACGCCCCGAGCTGCACCATCAGCACTTAGGTTTTGACCAATAGCGTCTCCTTCTATAACACATCTGAGCTACATTCTGCGCAGCAAAAAAAATGCTGTCATTGTTCCTAAGGGCCCCATGTGTGAATGTAAAAAATCATTTTTGTCAAAATCAATTCATTTACATAGACCTGCCAATTCAGTCTAAAGTCTAGAAGGAGTGTTTCAGACAGGACTGCTATTTGAATGCGGCATAGTGCAGGGCAGCCGATCAGATTTCATTTTCCTATAGTTCATATCACACAAAAAAACATTTTCTGACTGTAAGACTAACTTTGACCAGAGAGCTGCATCTAAAAAAATTCATCATCAAAAAGTTAGTGTTTCAGTAATTCAATTCAAAAAGTGAAACTCACATATTATATAAATTCATTACACACAGAGTAACCTCTTTCCTGTGTTTATTACCTTTTATGTTGATGATTTTGGACTTGATATAACACAGTGGACCAACACCAGCAGATGACATGGCTCCGCAAACCATCACTGATTGTGGAAACTTCATACTAGACTTCACGCAGCTTGGATTGTGTATCTCTCCACTCTTCCTCCAGACTCTGGAACCTTGATTTCCAAATGAAATGCAAAATTTACTACTCATGTTTTGGGGAGCCATTACATTACACTGCTGGTGTTGGTCCACTGTGTTAAATCAAGTCCAAAGTCATTTTAGAGCACTTCATGCTTCCCTAAGCTGTACCAATACCAAAAGAAACAATACCTGGTTTAATAAGCACAGTATCACTGTGTTTGTTTGCCCAGCAACTAAAGTGACCTAAACCTCACAGATAATCTATAAAGTACTGTCAAGAGGAAGATGAGAGACACCAGCCCCACCAATGCAGATGAGCTGAAGGTCGCTATCAAAGCAACCTGAAATTCCATACCACGCAACAGTGCCACAGACTGATCACCTCCATGCCACAAAATATTGATGCAGTAATTCATGCAAAAGGAGCCTGGACCAACTATTGTGTGCATATATTGTACACACCTTCCTGTAGAACAACATTTATGTACCATAATCATCAACATTAAAAGAATCTTTGAGTTTCACTTTTTGAATTAAATTACTGAAATACATTAACTTTTTAATGATATTTAACTTTTTAGATGTACCTGTAAATGACCTCATTCGATGTGTGAATGGTCTGCACAAGTCATCAGTTTCAGATATTTAATGAGGATAAAAACAACATCTCTTTGTGAGGACAAATGAACATACAAAACAACTAAGAGGTCATAACAAATCAAGACAATTTCCAAGGCAATCAATATACCCCGGCACTCACTTCAGTCCATCATATAGAAATGGAAAAAAATTAAACCACATTGCCTAAGTCAGGGCACCACTCTTAGCCACCAAACAAAAAGTTGTTGAACAAGAGTATGTGGTATGTGTGCAGAGAACCAGCCACAGTAAAATCTGATGGTGGTAGCATTACGTTATGGAGATGGATTTCAGCTGCAAGAACTGGCAGTCTTGTCAGGATTGATGGGAAGTTACATTCAAGGCAATGTAACAGTCTTACCAGCATTTGTAGTACTGGGGATGAGAGACTTGTTGGGAAAATGGTCACACAAAGGTTGTAATTAGACGTGGAAAAGCTTTTTTGTGCTCTTGTTGATGTCATTCCTACTGAAAATGTATCTTTTTGGTTTCAAATTTTTTCACATTTTTTACAGACTTTGGATTAAATTCAAAATGTGTAAATAGAATCTCTACATACTAAAAGTGTCAAAAATGGATCAATGTATTACTGTGGCATGGTGGCTTGGTGATTAGAACATTCACCTGTCAGCGCCGGGGTTTTAGGTTTGAGTTCCCAAGCTTGTGTCTGTGTGGGTCTTCTATGGGGTCTCACAGTCTAAAACAGGGGTGCACACACTTTTTCAGCCTGCGAGTTACTTATCTAATGACTAAGTTAAAATGATCTACCTAATATAAAAATGCAAGACATATATTCATTTATAAATATACTGACACAACCAGAGACAGATGGCATTGGAGGGAAGTGACTCATCTGTGCAGCCTACCATCGCGAAGCGATGACGGCGTGTGACATGACATGACATATACTGACAATTTATGTGTACAATGTATGCTGGTGTACCTTGAATAATTACATTAACCCTTATTACACAATAAAACTGTGTATGTTTTGTCATTAGCCTACTTTACTCTGATGACTTGCACTGAATGGAATCAGTCTGGGATGCATAGACTGGACAGTAGTTGCTGACAGCCAGCCTCAAGCAAACCTCCAAATGATCATCAGTCATAGTGGAGCGATACTTGGACTTAATGATCTTCACGTGTGAAAAGGCTGATGCCGAATAATGCAGTCAAGGCAAACACTTCAAAAATGACTTAGTAAAAAAAAAAGGCCTTCTTCCACTCTATATGGAAATGGTCAGTTTTAGGCTTCTTACACATGCAGAACAAACATACATGTTAAGAACTTACAGTGACAGGTGAACACGGCCTGCTGGCCAACTTGAAAAACATTGTTTACAAGTCCAGATGCTGTTTAATGAAGCGATAGCGGAAACGGCCAATTACACGTTAGCAAGAAACGGCAAAGCCAATCGAATGAGCTTGTGGGCGGTCTAAAGTGAAACAGGATTTTCAGATTGAGCGGCTTGGAATTCTGCTGGGTTCTAGTGCTCGACCAGTCTCCCTGTATGTCAATCAAGTGAGATGTTTTATAGTGAGGACGGATGATAGGTTGACGTCTATTTTTTTAATGCCATGCGATCTACCCACACTACCTTTGAGATCAACCGGTAGATCGTGATCGACGTATTGTGCACCCCTGGTCTAAAATATGGAAATCAGTCAAATTGATTACTCTAAACTCCCTGGTGTGTGTGGCCACTGATGGATTGGCACACTGTACTGGCTTTGTTTATAGTTATGGAATGCCCTGCCCAGTACCCAATGAAAAGATATATGGGGGTTCACCTTGACCCTGAACTAGATTAAGTGGTTAAGGTAATGGATGGGTGAGATGGATTAATGTATTAGGCGAACTTTTCAGTGGATGGTGCTAGAAAGAAATTAGATAAATAGGAATAATCTTTGTGGACAGTTTGAGATTACATGAGAAAATCCAGCCTCTCCAAGCTAAGAACTATACAGGTGAATCAACATGTTAATAATGAAGTTACACCAAGTTAGGATGTGCATATGTGCTACTGATATTAGAGAACAGAGTGCTTTCACCGCAGACATCTTGCAAAAGTACTGATTCAGTGCCACTGCGATATCACCTGCTGTTCTATCACATTTGTATTTTGTCTCATTTCATCCTTACTCATGCTAGGGGTTTTGAGGATATCTGCCGGTGCTGGAAGCTTTCCTCCTCGCTACTGAGCTTGGTAAATCCCCACAGAGTTCACCGGCAGCAGTGTTAGCTACCTGAGCCTGCTGTCACCTAGCATCTCTTCATCCAACCTGCATCTCCAGGACAGCCCTACTCCCCCGCTGACAAACATCAGTGTCCTTGATGTCCTGCTGGTGCTGTGGCAGAGACAAATGCCTCTATTCCTCAGCACAGACCCTCTCAATCTTTCCACTCGGTCTGGAAGCTCATCAACAACTCAATTTAGGAGCACACCTAAACAACACTCTGGCACTGTGCAGGCTCCTCCGAGGCTCAGATAGATGGCAGGAGGGATTGAGAGTGACAGAAGCGAGGAAGCGGCCCAGAAAAAGGGACATGCAATCAATTGGCTTCTTTTTTGGGCTGGGAGTGAAGGCCTTCAACATAAAGATGAGTTGCTTGTTTTTTGTAACGCAGGCGACATTGACAATGGAACACAGCTGATGAAAGTTGTGACCATATATGGGTGCTGTCCAAAAGCATTTCCATCAAAAAAGTCATCCCACTCTGGTAACTCTGGAAGTGTGCAAATAACCCAGAGCAGTGATATTTACACTGTCACTGTAAATAACATTTTCCTTTTATCCAGTCAAGACATGGTGCATAATCACATCTTCAAAAGAATATTTATCAATAAATATAGTAAGAAAGTTAAGAAAGTACAATTACTTGGAAATTTACATGGAAAATAAAAACATTGTGCTGTGTTGTATAATTAAAGTAAACCTGCATTCAAAATAGATTTTTTAAAATAATTTTTAATATTCTGCTCAACCATTTGGTAAAGCACATTTAAGTAACTATATCTTATTGAAGAAGGTGTTCAACGTCACACAATATGACTGCACCATCTCTACCAATTGGAAGAGGGATGTTAGGCTAAAAAGACATCCACTAGTGTGCACTAGAAATGCAACAAGTCCTTGTCTGAATGACACAAGGAATAAAATGCTGAAAAAAAATTTCCCACACTACCCAAAATAATAATTATTTTTTATTTCTTTTTTGGTGAAAATATTAAAGGGTTAAACACATTCTGCCATTTGACACAGCTGTCTTCAGCCTCTCCTTCCCCAATATTCCCTTTGATTCTAGATGCACATTTTGGTCCAAATGTTTACAACCTCACTTCAGGCTGTTTCTAAGCTACTTGTTGTACTGGGGTACACAATTTAGAGGGACATAGCTTTACTCCTCTGCTTGCTAATCAGTCATAGGGGCATAACTATACAACTAGTTAAAAAAAACTGGTAAACACTAAATAGATGAAGTGATTTTGTTACGGGACCGATGCACAAGCCAGGTGGTGGATTTGAGCACCCTCTGGAATGTGGCCCTGTTTGAAAAGAAAACACAAAACAAAGTATAAAACAACCCCAAGTAAATCAAACAAACCATAAAACTGCAGCTGAGGGTAAATGAGTGCAGCAGAGATGGGAGAGCATGGTGCACACACACATCCACTGCACTTAGAAGAGATGGTAAAACATTACAGCTCAAAAGATACTAAAACTGACCTTGACAGCACCTAAGCAGAGGTTTTACATTATCACAAGGAGTGCTGCTACCTGAGATAGACCTAAAGAGATTCTCATGCTTTGCAGGTGCAGCATCACTAATGGGTAGCCTCTTGCGCCACTCAAGGGAAGCTGAGGTGGAGTAAGCCTCTCTGCTAGAACTCTACTACAACAAACGGAGGCTACCACAGCCCACTCAACACCATAATCAGGGAGGAGGAGCCACTGCACTGCACCATGCCAAAAGGCTTGTGGGTTTACCAGTGGGCCTCCTCCCCAAGTAACACACAAGTCCACAAATCCCCACATAAAATAATAATGAAAGCATTGTCCCTGCATCCATGGCTGAAAAGAGAACAGAGACTGAGAAATGGAGGTTCAGGGGACAGTAGTCAGGGAGAGCTAACCCCAACAAAAACCCTGTCTCAGACCAGGAAACTAAAGTGGCGGTATGATGAGTGAAATGAATAAAGAACAATTGATCTGTGCCAAGTTGTGGCAAAGTGCTTAAAACAACCAGCCACTAGCTGAGCGAAATGAGCTGATGACTGGCTCTGACCAGTAAGGGTATACATTTGACTTGACTATTTCCTGTTTCACTCAGAAATACATTGTGTAAGATATTAAAATGGATTTTTATTTGCATCACATTGGAGATTTGTTATTCACAGAAGTATTATTGAAATGTATTTCATTTAGATCAGATGTGCTCAATCCAGGTATTAAAGATCTACCACCCTGCAGACTTTTAGCTCCACAGGGTCATCTCAATAGCGGGGTCAGGTGTGTTGGATCTGACCAGGGTTTGGAACCCCTGATTCAGTTTTTTTGAAGTACATCACAAATCTCAAAGGCTATGTAAAAATGAAGCTGGCCTCATTACGCATTAATCTGGTGCTAGTGTGTCCAGTAGCTTACTTGAATACAAACATGTTCTGACTTTTAATTTGTCTTTAAAACTTGTGTAAGTTTACTGTCTGTTGAGTTTTTCTTTCACTCAAGTATGTTTTACTTCATACTTCCTCTTTTAACTGAGTTAGGTTTTGACACAGCAGTATTATTTTCACTTAAGCACAGTTTCTTGGTATTGCTTCCAGCTCTGTATTTGGGGATGGTGGTTTCTGATTACTGGGTTTGAACTCTGAGCCCACCACATCCACAGGACAGAATCCCTTTTAGCGATGCCAAAACATTAACAGAAAGTAGATGTTCCACTACAAAAGGACTGAAGATAATTAGGTAAATAGGAACACATGCAGTTAATAGTCATGCATTCTCATAGTAAACAAACACTAGAATTAGCATTTATAAAACTGTATCATGATTCGGAAGATGTGAGACCCTTACACATCTCAGTCTGTTGAGATCACTGTCTGTGAAACTTCAAGTTACGTAAGTTCCAAAATAAGTCACATAAACATAATCTCACATTAGCTTGTAAACCACCAGCCACTAACTTGTTTGTGAGCATTTCAGCCAAAAGAATACAACAATTAAACCATGCATTTTTTCCCCTGTATACGTGAAAAAAAGAAACCCCTAAATTGTACCAATAAAAGCCACTGATGTAGTCCCAATGAACAAAAACAACACATTTCTCCAACTGCCCATCTAAATGAGTGAGCCTGCAATGAGGAGCATGTTTTCCATCCTCTTTTTCAGCTGTGAAGCTCCACGTGCTTCCCATTAGGGCCCATCGTGCCTGGTGAACAGCCTGCAGACTTAACTCCATCTTGTTCAGGCCAGGCTTACTAGAGCTAGGCCAGATGGTACCACACCTCGAGCTGGGCTTACTGGTCTGTAAGCTCAAACATAGTCCAGTGGACTGAGACAAAAGATCAATAATTGACCATCTATAGAATTGGATTAAACAGAAGTACAGCAACAAACAATGTGTAATATCATTTTGGAATAAGTGCTTAAAAAATGTAATTTGTAATTGCAATCCATAAATACATTTTGTCCTGTTAAAGGGTGATCTCTTGCAACACAAATCTGATTTGCAATTCAAACCTACATAATGTCCCTTCAGTGCTGTGCAAACTGAAAATAAATTGTGCAACAAAAATGTCAAAGTGTTTTGTGTTCAACAATTAATTGTAGGCATGTGCAAATCATGAAACCCATTTACTGCTAATTTAAAGGCTTGTTTTGTACAAATCAGCAACATTTTGTATATACAGTACTTCTAGTAGCTGTTGAATAAAAACCCAAAGTTTTGGGTAGTAGACTCAAATGGAAAGTCCAGAAAAAACACTGGACTGTTAAAAGGTAATACAAATACATTTGTTATGGACTTTTATCTTTGGTTCACCGTTTTATTGTACTTCATCAAGAAGGCAGAGAAGCTCCTGTGGAAGAGTGCTGCTTAATTTATTAACCTTACACATAAACTCCATTTGGACTTATTAGGAAGTTAGCACCCAACTCATCATTGCCATGTTTTCAATTTTTGCAAGCCATGATTTTCTGCAGGATTCTGCTTCACTCTTTATTGTGGGACAACAGAATCCAACAGATCTATGTATGCATGTAAAAGTATATTCAAGCTTTGCACGTATGAATGTACAGCATATTATCTTCTAAAAAAAACATTTAGACTGGGACACAGTCATGGAATTTCATTGCTGATTTTTTTGTATTTTTGGTATAAGCAATCAAGACCGTGAAACAAGGCACAACAGATACAATGATGGGAGATTTAACATCCTGAATGAAACATCTGCTTTGGCCTGATGGTTTCTATTGGTCACAGAGGACTATGTAGCCTTTGAAACTGTAATACTGGCTACTGCCTTTATCTTCAAACAGATACACAGCTGCTGACTCAAGAGGAATAAGGTGGTATTAAATTAAAGTACAAACAAGCCTTGAACCACACATTACAAAGCAGTACATAACAATACAATACACCTCTCCAAACCCACAACATTACACTTGTACACATGGACAAAATGTTTATTTCCGAGTTGGGGGACACACAACTGGCTTGACAACGGTGGTGGGGGAGGTGGGGGGGGCTTGAACTGCTTGAACAGTGCCATATTATCTACAGTACCAGTCAAAAATTTCTGGACATTCTGTGGTTTTTCATTATTTAAAAATTTTACTACTAATAGTAAATTCATCTAAACTATGAAGAAATACATATGAAATTGTTTAGCACACAAAACAGTGTTCAAAAAACCTGAATATGTTTTATATTTTTAGATTCTTCAAAGTAGGCACCTCTTGCTTATGGCAGCTTTCTTGGCATTTTCTCAGCCAGCTTGATGAGGTAGTCACCTGGAATGGCTTTCAGTTAACAGTTGTGCCTTGTCAAGAGTTCATTACTTGCATTGCTTGCCCTCTTAATGTGTTTAAGACATCAGTTGTGTGTCTACTTTGAAGAATTTAAAATCTAAAAATATTTTGGTTTGTTTAACACTTTTAAATTTTCTACATGATTACTTATGTGTTCATAGTCCGGATGATTTCAGTATTAATTTACAATGTAACAAAAAATAAAAAATAAACACATTGAATGTGTCCAAACTTTTGACTGGTACTGTACCCTACATCTCAATGCAATATGAAGCTCAAAATATGTATAAACCCACAGCAGTGGTCAGGTCGCCCGCAAGGACCACATGAGTCGCCCGTGGGCCTGTTCTAAAAATAGCTCACCATAGCTGTGGAGTTGAACTTGGGTGTAATAATAATAAATAAAAATGAAAATAAATCAAATAATACATTGAAACCAAAAGCAAAATAAGAGAAAATAAATATATAAGAAGCACCTGTTGTCAAATGGAAAAATGTAAAAAAAAAAAAAAGTAAAACAGGAAGAACCAATCAGATTGAACGCTGTTTTAAAGGGAAAAAAGTGCTGCACAGTCATGAGCAGCAGCCAGAGAGGGCGTGCGTTTACACTCACCATACTGCAATAGCACGCTGTCCAAAAGTCCCTCCACAGCATTCTGACTAACTAACATACTGTACAGAAGTCATATATCTGCAGAGTCCAGAGAGGCAGCTGGTAAAAGTCATTAAAGGCACAGTATGTAGTTTCCAGCGACATCTAGTGGTTTAGTTCCCATATTTGCAACGAACTGAAAACTCTTTCTACAGCCCCCCCCCTTTCCAAGTCTCTATGGTGACCGTCATGTGTCATAACTTTTTGATAAATTTTTTTACCGAACACGATGTCTAATAGCAGCTTTAGAGCTCGTGATATGTCAAGTGGTAAGACTACAGATGAATATACAGACAAAACATATTTTCTGCACTTCAGTAGTGTTATTGTAAACGTTAGCTGTTTTCTGTACAAACACAAGATAGTGTAACAAAGTAAACACATCAAACTGCTTCACTGTAGACAGATAATGCAGGCAGGATACACATTTTTCTCTAGTCAAGGTAAGCTTGCCATGCTCTGAAGAAGGCACTTCAGCCCATACGTAAGCTTCTAAAAAAGTTATGTGGAACTCTAGGCATCGTGCTTCCATGTGTATTTGCTTACCTTGACTATTAATGGTCTCCTAGCGGTTGAGCACCATTCAAGGCTGTATGAGAAAGCGCGCTGGTTTGGTGCTTTGGCGTCACTTTGAAAAACGTTTTTCCCTCATTAGCTGTTTCCATCTAGGAAAGGCAACACCAATGTTTACCGAGTTTTTTGTCGCTGTCTGTCCCAATGTCCTTTGGTCTCATCATGTTTTCTTTTCTTTGACGATTGAAGTTGTGTTTTCTCTTCTTGACAAGCATAAGAATGTTCCATCTTAACAAATAAACCAAAAAAACCTTTCTTCTTGCTTCTCCTCCGTGTATTGAGGTATATGTGTATTTCTTCTTGTCGTGTTTTATGTCAGCCAACGGTAAAACAAAGCTACAGCACCATCGAATTTGAGTGGCCAATTCGTCATTACAACATAAACGTTTTTTCAGTTCACTAGCCTCTTGTTTGTCCTTTTCGAACTACTGTAGAAACATGGCGGCCTCAGTTGGTGTTCGACCCGCGACCAATGTAGGTATAAACAGCTTATTCTAAGGTAAAATAATCAAACGACTTCTTAGTTTATAATGATTAGATGTGTTTTTAATCATTTTTATTAGTGATTTGTGATTTTGCTAAATGATAACCCGAAATATTACATGCTGTACCTTTAAAGTGATAAAGGCTGTTCCTCTGAAGATGTTAGCACTGTGGCTATGCTAACAGTGGCTGCATTAACCCTTTAGCATTTGGACTTCTCAGTACTTAAACATTCACTAACGTAAGGTGGATTATAAGCATTTTTACCTATTTTTACTAATTTTAACTGTGTCTAAATATTTTCTGTAATATTCATTTTTTTTCTTTCTCTGTAATTTCATTCATTCATTCATTATCACACCCGCTTAATCCTTATTAGGGTCGCGGTTAGTCCCCCACCCCCTCACTGGGCGCAGGGCAGGGCATTACACTATTCAACTAAGCCCAGGACAGGGCGCCAGTCCATCGCCGGGTGACACACACAGACACAGACACAGACACACCTACGGACAATTTTTAGAGTACCCAATTCACCTGACCTCCATGTTTTTGGACTGTGGGAGGAAACCGGAGACCCCGGAGGAAACCCACGCAGACACAGGGAGAACATGGAAACTCCGCTCAGATGGGGAATCGAACCCAAGACCCCAGCGCTGAGAGGCAAACGTGCTAACCACTAAGCCACCGTGCCCCCCTCTCTGTAATTTGTTTAAAGATTTTCACCTTGAAATGTATGGCCTTAATAAAGGAAACAAAAGGAAAATCCTGATTGGTCACTGAGTGAAATCCAGTTAATGAGATCTCAAGTAGATATTTATGTCCCTTTCAATTCAGGGAATTCTGTGCAAACTTAAAAGATGACAATAGCGCCACTTACCTGTGAGTTACATCTTTTTTTTTACTATTCTTTTTTAATTCACAGTTGCATTGGTGTGAATTTGAAAATGACAATATAAAAAAACTTGCATATAATATATTAAAAAAAAATCATATTAGATTAGAGCTAGCTGGTCTCCATGGCAACCGTTACTATGGAGACCTGCTAGCAGGTGCAGTGAAGGTGAGGAGATGATTTACGCCCAAAAACATGGCAGAAAAAAGAAAGAAAACATTTTTTTAATAGTGTTTATTTGCGGGTCGACTGTGGTGACAGGCAAAGCGCCACAATGTTGAGAGACATTTCAGAATGTGTCTTGCAAACTACCATGCTAACTACCCACCGAGTACCGCACTACGAGCAGAAAAAGCCAGTGAGTTAAAGGCAGGTTTGTGCAAAAAGCAGTTATTTTTTTCAGTCTTGTTATTTCAGAAGTGTGTATCATACTGGTAGCCCTTCCATTAATTGGTACCCAAGAAGTAGCTCTTAGTTTCAAAAAGGTTGGTGACCTCTGACCTACAGTCTAGAGGCTAAATACAAAGTTGTTGTTGACAGAAATTTCACAAACAGAACACTCAACATGCAAACATGAACTGCAAAACAGGAGTTGCACGTCCAGAAGCTATTTGACAGAGTTACAGCATAGATGGCCAATCATATGTTAGCAAGAAACGGCAGAGCCAATCGATGAGCTTGTGGGCGGTTTAAAGAAAACAGGCTTCGGCTTGAGCCAAAGTTTCCCGCTTGGTCCTAGTGCTTGACCTGTTTCCATGTAATGCAGTATAGGGTAACATTGATTTTGGACGGTAGAAAGTGCAGGGGACCAAAACTGCCTTGTCATAAAGTGCTGGGTACATGCCCCTCCCCACCCTAAATTACTTATGTGCTTGTACACAGACAAAATAGTTATTAGGTCTGTCTCAATACATAGTGAGCTGTCTAACCAGTCAGTGCCTATGTAGATAGCTGTCAGTAGATAAGTAGTCAGTGTTTTAACCATCATCCACCCTTTTAAGACAGATAAATAAGATGTAGTTGAAGATGCTGTAGTTATAAGATAAGATTCACCAATGTGATTTTTCACACAATGGAATTTGACCTCCGCATTCAACCCATTCGTGCAGTGAAACACACACACACACACACACTAGTGAACACACTAGACTGTGAGAGTTTGCGCCCGAAGCAGTGGACAGCCCCTGTCCACTGGCACCCCGAGGAGCCGTTAGAGGGTTAGGTGCCTTGCTCAAGAGCACTTCAGTCATGTCCTGTCTGGGGATTGAACCAGCAACCTTCCAGTCACAAGACCAGATCCTTACCACTAGACCATGGCTGCCGCCCTTTTACAGTGATGACGTCATTTACTCCTGCCCACTTCATGCGACCGGCATTTACTTACATCAACATAAAATTCTCTCAGCATACCACCACCATGAACCTGTTCTTGCAGTTTTTATAGAAATTTAAGTATAATTAAATGCAAGAATAATACCTTAAAATCATATTACTGCTTGCGCTGCAGCTAGTTGCTCTGCTTGCATCCGCTGCTCTGCATTGCATTGTGGGATTGCATTAACGACTAACAAAGCATTCCGTGCTCTCTCGATATTCGTTTAAAATAAGATGCTTAATTAGGCAGCATTTTGTGGTATCAAAAAAAGAAACAAATTGTTCTCTGAGGCACAATTTTTAAATCAAAACGCTGTTTAGGTATTGAGACAGACCCATTGACCCATTTACTTTACTCAAATGTATGAACAGGCCAAATGATATTGGTATTATAGAGCACAAAGATGGACTAACTCAGCCGTACAGTAGATGTGAAGTATCCAGTGTGTTAAAGGAGCAATCAGTCAATTTTACTACCAAAGGCCACCTCACAAAAATATATTGGCACTACCAGTATGGTCCAAAACAGTACTTTTACCTAAATGTTTTTGGACACTGCTATAATAGTAACAATCTTTGATGTGGCAAACAATATGTATGGAAGGCATTATTTATTATTTTTCTATGAAAGAAAACTCAAATTAGATGAAGAATAAAACAATGTTGTTGTCCCTGCGTGAACAAGAGCTGATATCTCACATGATGACAGCCATGTTTAACATAGGTTTAGTAATCCCCAATACATCCAGGCCACTAGATATCAGTATAATGGCTGTTATAACAAAGAATGACCATTGCAGAAAATCTCTGATTGTTCCTTATAGGGGGCAGCCATGACCTGGTAGTTAAGGATCTGGTCTTGTGACTGGAAGGTTGCTGGTTTGATCCCTGGGCAGGTCATGACTGAAGTGCCCTTGAACAAGGCACCTAACGCTCAACTGCTCCTCTGGCACCATGGAAATGGCTTTAGGCACGTGTTCACTAGTGTGTGTATTTCACTGCACAATGGGTTAAACGTGGAGGTCAGATTTTGTTGTGTGCAAAAGTGTAATCTCAATTCAACCAACATAGTAGCATATTTAAGTTTGTTCAAAGAGATGCGTTAACATATTTTATTTTTACTTAAAACCCCAACAAAAACTATTCAACCAGGCTGTCCAAACATTTGCATAAGACTGTATTGTACAATTCAGTTAATAATAAACAGGGTTATAGTCCTGTTCTCTGTAGAGCTACAGACAGCAAACCTTCTTTATATTAGATACATTATTAAAGTACTTGCATAAGAGTCACTGCAAGTCATGAGCATGGTAGGACAGGCCACTGCAGGCATGGTATGTGTGTGTGGATGGAGTTAGAAGACAGAAGGCCAGATCATGTATTAAGGAGCGGCAACAACAAGACTGTGTAATCCCTCTACAAACAGTTGTTTCTTGCAGATACCATTTTCCTCCATAAAGAAACAATGACTTTGAGCTGTTCACACTTCTGAGGCTTTCTCCATTCTTTAAGGGCAAGATAGTCATAAGGGGTTTGGTCAGAGCTAGCAAGGAGCATCTCCAAACCTCTCTCTGACTCTCTGTGGCACTTTCACTAAGACTTCCTTCTGTTGCCCAGCAACTCTGTACCTGTGTAACGTCAGGTGAAGTGTAATAAGATGTAGGTTGACAGCAGGACCAAATGGCAGGACAAGGAAAGGGTTCCCCACAGTCTATTTCAGGAAAGCATCTAAGCAAAGTGCCAGCCCTCGTCTCCTTCCTTATGACAAATCATATACTGTAGATTAGACCAGTGATGTAACCACTAGCCTAGCCACCAATCTTTGGTTAGCAGAATGTTGTCTGAATGTTGGAAATGTTACACATTTTGTTCTTAGAATGATCAGTCTGTCAAGTTTTCTAGAAGTTTCTAGAATGTTTTTATTGAACTTTTTTAATGTTCCAGTGACGTTGCTGCAAACACTGGGGGACTGGGGTGACCGCCCCACCTTGTGCAGCATATGCTGCCAAAGTGCCCTCTAGACTGGCAAAATGGGCCCTGTTAGATGTTAGAAGAAGGACTGATAATCTATCTTAATTAGTCCCCTTATTTGGTTGCCTTTCCAATAGAAAAGGGTGAATTAAGTGTCCTCTATTGCACCTCTACTAGACAGTGTCCCAAAGTGAGCCCTTTTCAGTAGAGAAAATGTGATGCAGTGCTGTATAGGGTTCTCCAATAATTGTACATGATGAAGTGGCTGGGTAGGAGCCTCTCTAATTGAGAAGTGCCCCTACAGTGGGAAAACTGTACCCTTTAAATTTTTTCGCCCCTGCCCTTCAAACACCCTGAGTCCTCCACTGGCTGCAACATTATGAGGACCTGACCTACGGTACGTTAAAATACTGTCCACATTGTAGAGAAATGTGGCTTTTAAGTGTCACACAATACAAACAATAAATAAGAAATAAACAGCTTATTTATTAGAGATAAATGATAAGAAGCAAACACAACCTGACTTAGCTTTACACTATCAGTCCTCAACGTCCTTCAGCTCAGATGAACTGATCTCATGAAATTCAGAACCAATAAAAACAACTCACTGTTACTTCAAACGTAGCATTAGTGTTTGTCTAACAGTGAATGTTCTGTACAAACCGTTGACATCTCACATTTTCAGAATGTTCTGGGAACATTATTTCTGTAACATTACAGGCTAACTTTCCTGGAACCTTTTAAAAACCTTGATGGACAGATATTATTTGGGATCATTCTTAACACTGCAGTGACACTGATGTGGTGGTGGTGGTGGTTAGTGTGTTATGCTAGTATGAGTTGGACACAGCAGAGCTGCTGATGTTTTTAACCACCTGAGTGTCACCAAGGACAGTGAGGTCTGTGACTGATCCACTCGTACTAGCACAACACACATTGACACACCACCACCACATCATTGTCACTGCAGTGTTGACAATGATCCACCACTGATGCAATACCTGTTCTGTGATGGTCCTGACCATTGAAGAACAGGGTGTAACTAGGCTGGAGTCATTGCTGGGTTATGTGTATGTGGTGGAGTAATACTTAAAGAGGTTTGATCAGAGTGCCGTTGTTGTCAATATCGGCTCCCCTAGAACATCTCTCAGCCAATCAGATTTCGGGGTCAGAACTATCTGGTATTATTTATATTCATACTCATAAAGTAATGAGATATTACACTCGAGATCAGATCACAAACCTCCGGATCATCTTGGAGAAAGCAAGAGAAAGGAACCAAGAACTGTATTTCTGTTGTATTGATTTCACAAAGGCATTCGACATGGTACAACATGACCAATTGTGGATAACCATGCTGGAGATGGGTTTCCCCTC
>BRDA01054739.1:12693-22859 GCA_036984385.1 Crenuchus spilurus | reverse complement strand
AAATGCAATTATATTCACTAACAGAACCCAAGTCACTAAAACAGTCATAATAAACAAACCCAAGTACAATCGCAGTCACTAAAATAATCACTAACAATCACAAACACAATCACAGTCACTTACACAATAATAATCACTAACACAGTCACAAACACAATCACTAACACAGTCACAACACAATAATCACTAACACAATCACAAACACAATCATCACTAACAAACACAATCATAATCATAATCACTAACACAATCACAAACACAATCATCACTAACAAACACAATCATAATCATAATCACTAACACAATCACAAACACAATCACAGTCACTTACACAATAATAATCACTAACACAGTCACAACACAATCATCACTAACACAGTCACAAACACAATCATCACTAACACAATCACAAACACAATCATCACTAACACAGTCACAAACACAATCATCACTAACACAATCACAAACACAATCATCACTAACACAATCACAAACACTAACACAATCACAAACAGAATCACTAACAAAATCACAAAAACAGTAATAACTAACACAATCACAAACACAATCATAACCACTAACACAATTACAAACACAAACACAATCATAAACACAATCATAACCACTAACACAATCACAAACACAATCATAATCACTAACACAATCACAAAAACAGTAATCACTAACACAATCACAAACACAATCATAACCACTAACACAATTACAAACACAAACACAATCATAACCACTAACACAATCACAAACACAAACACAATCATAAACACAATCATAACCACTAACACAATCACAAACACAAACACAATCATAATCACTAACACAATCACAAAAACAGTAATCACTAACACAATCACAAACACAATCATAACCACTAACACAATTACAAACACAATCATAACCACTAACACAATCACAAACACAAACACAATCATAATCACTAACACAATCACAAACACAATCATAACCACTAACACAATCACAAACACAATCCCAATCACTAACACAAACACAATCATAATCACTAACACAACCACAAACACTAACAAAATCAAACACAATCATCACTAACACAATCACAAACACAATCATAACCACTAACACAATCACAAACACACTCACTAACACAAACACAATCATAATCACCAATACAGTCACAAACACAAACATAGGCCTGGGCAATAAACCGAAAATTTACCGATAATGAAATTTATGACAATAACCGACATCATTTTGCCCATGTCTGTATTTTCGGGGTCTTAAAAAATGAAAAGAAAAGTTATTTTGTCTTTTTTGTTGGCTACGTCCATGTTCCTTTAAGATGCTGCTCTCCATGCTGTCTGTAGGGCAGCCTGTAGTCACGTGACTACAGGCTGCCCTACCAATGCGGGCCCTACAGAGAATGCTCTGACTGCAGAGCCGCAGAGCCATGGATTTACGCCAGCAGTTTCACGCTAGCAGTTTTGCGCCAGACCTGCAATTATTTTTATGGCCCCACACTTTATAGAATTTATTTTCTCATGTTTCAGGATGCACTATTCACCGATGTGGCTTAGGGTGCACGGCACAACTCCTTTACCACTGCATATATTGTCAGTCAATGGTGCTGCATAAAGAAGACTTTGAAAACCATTTGATTGGGTGTAAGACTAAACAATCAACCACAACACCTCTGTTAAAGCCATGTTTTACAAGTCCCAAGCTGTGCCCACATAGTGCTGAGCCATGCACACCCAGTACCAGGCCGTGCCCACCCAGTGTAAAGCTGCATGCACCCAGTGCAGATCTGTGCCAACCCAGTGTAAAGCCCAGTACCAAGCAGTTCCCACCCAGTGCAGAGCTGTGTCCACCCAGTGACATGTCCACTCAGGGCAGAAGAAGACCTGGGAATTTATGCACTCAAAAGAAGAGATCTGTTGTCCAGGATAAATGTCCTATGTGCCAAGTTCTTATGAACAAATGCAACATCAGAAAGCATATTGACCGTAAACATACAAACCAGGAGCTTTTTTGATGTAAATTCTAAATACCACCTCAGGAGTGAGTGTATTGATGAGGTTAATGGTGTCTTTTCTGTCCAATACATTTTCTTCATTTATTTATGCTTTAAAGTTAATTAAAGTGGTAATAAAAATGGAATTGTACCATCAATATAACTGGCTGTGAAGTATTTATGTTGGCCTAACACATTCTTTATTTTTGGGGTATGTGTGTATTAGTATTATCGTCCATTTATCGTTATCAAGGTAAACTACTCAATATATCACAATGTTGATTTTAGGCCATATTGTCCCAGCCCTACACAAACACAATCACTAACAGAGTCACAAACACAATCATCACTAACACAATCATAAACACAATCACAATCACTAACACACACACACAATCATAACCACTAACACAATCACAATCACTAACACAAACACAATCATAATCACTAACACAGTCACATACACAATCATCACTAACACAGTCACAAACACAATCATCACTAACACAGTCACAAACACACAAACACAATCACAATCTCTAACACAATCACAATTATAACTACTAACACAATCACAAACACAATCACTACCACAAACACAATCATAATCACTAATACAATCACAAACACAACTAGAAAAATACATTTCCTGAAGGAAACACAGGATGTTGCGAATTGCTAACATGGCTCACATGCTAAGATATCCCAGTTGGTTTGTAAGGTAAAGCTGTGGTATCTGTGGTGGTTGCCAAGGTGTTGCTATGATAACTGAGGTGGTTACTAAGCTGTTGCTATGGTATCCGAGGTGATTGCTAAGGTGTTGCTGTGGTATCCGAGGTGGTTGCTAAGGTGTTGCTATGGTATGTGAGGTGGTTGCTAAGGTGTTGCTACGGTATCCATGGTGGTTTCCATGTATGTATGTGAAAATGAATGTGAGTGAAGGGGAGGAATGAGGGATGAAAAGATGACAATAAGAGGAGTGCGGGTCAGTATGGCTCTGGACTAGAGCTCCGTTATTTGCCGACAAATAAACAAGTGCAGGTCAAAACAACAGTGAATTTGTGCTCAGGGGCCTGCCCTAATATAGTGTATCCCAAACGGGGCGAATCGGTCAAGCAGAAGTACAGTAGATGAGCATGCATTTTTGCTCCCCATTCATTCTTAATGGGAAAAAATTCCCAGGTTAAGGAAGTTTTTAGGAAAACCGTGCATCTGATCAAAATTCTGTATACAAGCCCAGATCACACAATGGGACCAAACAATCTGGAGTTGGAATGGTGTCGATATCTCGAAAACTGCAGGACCAGAAGTGGGACAAAAATCCGGCGAAAGAAGAAGAAGAAGAATATAAATGTTGTAAATTGTACACAAACGCCGAAAATGGGGTAAAAAATGTCAGCTTGTGGTTTTATTTTCTTTCTATAAATTCAAGACCATCTACCTGCAGCAAAGTGAATGTTTATTACTTAACTTTGGTGATATGTTTTGAATTTTCTTACCTGCATAAATTGACTCAATTTAAAAATGTGAATATTATAGGTTTACTTACCTATGGAAAAATAATCCAGACCCCTTTTGCGTTTATTTGTGCAGTTGTAACATGCACACGACTCTGGCATGCTGTACTTGAATGAGTTTTTGTCTTTAGTTTTGAACCAGTTCTCCCATTTTGATAATGGCAGCGATTCCTCCATGGAATCACACGATCAAGTGAACAGTGCTCTCTTTTCATTTTTAACTCTATGGTCACAACTAAAATCATTGTCAGGAGTAGATTAGGGTTGGGGTTATGTCTAGATTTAGTGGTAAGATTAGGTTTTGGGTTAATGTTATTATGTTACTTGTAGGGTTAGGTTTAGGTCTAGTGTTACTCAGTTACAGTTAAACACAGTACAGTATTTATCCTCTGTACATGTAGTAAAACAAATGAGTGTGTGTGTGTGTGTGTGTGTGTGAGAGAGAGAGAGAGAGAGAGAGACACACACAAAATTAAAAAAAAATCTGTTCATTAGAAAGATGCTGCACATGAGAAAATGGCCCAAAAACCAGATATTGAGAAACCCAGGAAATGACCAGATGGCACACACACACACACACACACACACACAGCAGATTGAGAGATAGAGAGGAAGGTGAAATGACTAGATAGAACTGCCAACACATCTGCACACATCAAGGGCATAACTTTGGATCCAACATTGGGGGGGTTGAACTGTTTGCCTATTTATTTATTTATTAAATCACTTACTTTTCTAAAAGGATTCAGGAGATTTTGGGTTAACCATATTAGAAATACATTATAATGCTTTTACTATGTATTTATTTAACTTTTACTCTTTTATTTTATGTATTTACTCTGCACCTTAAACTATTAAGAAATGTTTCACATTTCTTCCAACAGTAACAAATATTTTACACTTTTAGAATCTATTATATGACATCTAAATTTCTCAATTTTCCAAGTGTATGTATTTACCTGGTGCACTATAATTTGGATAGGAGAAATTACGACACAATTCCACAAATATAGCCATTAGAAATTAAAGAGGAGCAGACTAAAACCCTTCATGTCATTTTCAGCAATTATGCTTAAATGCACACATATGACACTGTAAATTTTGAGATCAGGTCAAAATTACCTAAAGACAACAAGAGAGTTGCAGCTGTGTACTTAATTTACATAAAATAAGAGGACTTCAAGACAGTGGTAGCTTCAAATCATTCATTTTGTGAGTGAAGCCATTACCTATGAAAGAATCTCAAAAATACAAATGATAAATTAATCGCATCACTATATTAACACAAACTATAGTTTACAAATGATTAAAAATCTGTTTGCTGAGGCAGATACATCCTGTGAAATTTAAGAAAAATTAATCTGAGTTTCTGCTTTCATCTGACAAAGCTGTTCTTAAACTCTGATAAACTATGTTCATTATGGAACCAAAAAAGCAGCTTCTTTTCTTATCTACATGAATGACCTTTTTAAATTTTACATTTGTATCAAAATGTTCACAGCATTCTTGAGGCTTCATGGTTGCAATTTCAAAAATTTCAAAAAAGGGAAATGATACAGGTTTGAGTCTCTGAAATCTTAGTGAAATAATAAGATCCTAAAATCTCTTTTATTTATATTAATTATGCTGAATTTCTGCAATCATTTGATTAAAACTGATTCTCTAAATATGTCCCTTCTTTCATGAACCTGTTCTGTTTTACTACCAATTTTGCAACCCCTCATTCCACATTTAAAGAAACTGTTTTAATTTGGCCTGCCAAATATAATAAAAACTATATTTTACAGCAGTCTGTTCTCCACCGAGCATGTGAGAGTTTAATTAAACATTAAACTCTTTACTATTAAACACGTTCTGTAGAGAAAAAGGTTTTAACTTGATGTGTTAATGAGTCTCATCCTGAACATTTATGGACATCTTAGAGCCAGCGTGTTGGGTGATACCAAGTTTTTGTGGGGAAAAGGAGGGGTTACATTACCAAATGATTAAACATGCTAGTATTTTACCCAAAATTGATCATGAATAAAGAAAATTAACAAGTTATTCATGAAAGATGTTTTGTAAATTATGTGACTTTATTGGGGGGGGGTCATAACCCCCCTATCATGTCATAATCATGTCATAACCCCCCTATCCCCCCCCTGCAAATTACGCGCATGGCACAGAGACAGAGAGAGAGAGAGAGAGAGTGAGAGAAATTAGCATTTCTGGTAACTATTGCATCAATATTACATCACTCACTTTTGTTCTTTGTCTGTCTCTCTGTCTGACTGTCTCTCTCTCTCTCTCTCTCTCTCTCTGTCTCTCTCTCTCTCTCTCAGTCTATAAAGTTCAGGAACATTCCACTGTTCCGATGCCCAGTGTTCCAGTCTAAGAACAGTCGGCATGGAAACTAGCTCCAGAATATTCAATACACACACACACACACACACACACACACACACACACACATACACACACACACACACATTCAGACAGGTGTAGACTCAAACATTCTCTCAGAGTCTCTAAATCTCAAAACTCTCTCCTTAAAGGTTTGTTATTCTGGGCTTCATGTAACAATATGAGGTGAAATGTTTGAGAAGGGGGCACTCAAGTTATGAGACTTTGACACCAAAGCTGAACAAGTACACAGTTTTCCTGGGTTGAGTGAGCTGTGTCTTACTGAAATGTGATGCTAAATTGTTGCTGGTAGACTTCCTGAGAGAGACTTTCACCCACAGATAAAGACTCTTTACTGATGAGATTTGAGAGGCTAGGTCTGTAAAGCTAAGCTAAATGTCTCATGAATTTACTAGAGGATTTGGGTTACTCTTAAAGTCACGATGAGAATATTGTGAAAATGTTCATTTAATTAAAAAAAGGTAAACTGTCATACATTTTATATTCATTCCAAATAAAGTGACACATTTCAAGCCTTTTGTGTTCTAATACTGATCAGTGAGTCTTATAGCTGATGTAAATGATAAATGCAGACTCTGAGATGATGAAGTCTGTGTGAATCAAGTGTCTGAAGTCCAGTGTGCAGTTTCTGCAGTCTGATGCTTTGAGGTGTCATGTCATCTGCTGCTGTTGCTCCACTGTGTTTAGTCCAAGGTCAACATCTACCAGGAGATTTTAGAGCATTTCATGCTTCCATCTGCTCACCAGCTTTACGGAGATGCTCATTTACTTTACTACTACTTTATTAACTACTACTGACCATCATATTACCAACAACTCATGAGCTATAAGCCAAATCAACATATAAACAACAAGAGGTTTAAAATATGTAACTATGTGTAAAGAATGTAAATTTTATGAGAGTTTACTTTTAAAATACATTTGATATTTTATATTTATGTTTTAAATTTTTTAAATATTAGATGTTTTGATGTGTAGTTTATACACAGTCATATCAGAATATGACCATGCTAGGTTTGGAATGCTCAGTCCAGGAACTCAAAGATGTGATGTGACAGGGTTTACTGCATGTATAAATAAGGAGCACACCAGTCAGTTGAAGCAGAATGTAAAACCATCATCAGGGATAAAGGATGATGTTTTAGGTAGGTGGTCATGTTCTGATATGACTGTATTGTTATTTGTGATAACAAAGCAATGATCTGTCTCATCTGTGGTTCCAACTGATGTGCAGCATCATTAGCATTACTGTTCACTGTTCAATTCACTATGTATCACTTTTCATCATAGTGACAAAATGTGTACATTGTCTCTGAAAGTTCCTAATGTCAATTATTCACAGCAAAGATCAAAGAGTTTGTCTTTTTCCACCTGTCATACTCTCTCTCTCACTCTGTCTTGTGCTCTCTTATGTTCTCTCGGCAGGAAATGACTACCTGCTGTGAAAATTACACAGGAGAAGCCGTATGATACAATGATGATATTTCCCTCCATAGGTATCATCCTGAGTGTGTATGCCAGACCCTGTTAATAAACTGGAGAGTTTTAGGATTATTTGACTAACAAATATTCTACTGATTAGTGAAGTCAGGTTTATACACTTTAAAACAGGAGCTGGAAACATTGCTAACTACAGTTCAATAGTCTCCTAAAATCTTGAATGTTTCTGTTAAAAATACATCACCAAACATTCCTTCAATCAACTCAAAACTTCATAAAGCTGTTAATGAAGGTGTCACAGACTAGAGTATTGTGGTCATTATTAAAACGTTTCTACATTATTCATTAAGACTGTGCCATGATCTTCATTAAGACGGTGCCGTGTTCTTCATTAAGACAGTGCCATGTTCTTCATTAAGACGGTGCCGTGCCGTGCTCTTCATCAACACTGTGCTGTGTTCTTCATCAACACTGTGCTGTGTTCTTCATAAACACTGTGCCGTGTTCTTCATAAAGACGGTGCCATGCTCTTCATTAAGACGGTGCCGTGCTCTTCATTAAGACGGTGTTGTGCTCTTCATCAAGACTGTGCTGTGTTCTTCATCAACACTGTGCTGTGTTCTTCATAAAGACTGTGCTGTTCTTCATCAAGACTGTGCTGTGTTCATTAACACTGTGATGTGTTCTTCATCAACACCGTACTGTGTTCTTCATCAACACTGTGCTGTGTTCTTCATCAACGCTGTGCTGTGTTCTTCATCAACACTGTGCTGTTCTTCATCAAGACTGTGCTGTGTTCATTAACACTGTGATGTGTTCTTCATTAAGACTGTGCTGTGTTCTTCATCAAGACTGTGCTGTGTTCTTCATCAACACTGTGCTGTTCTTCATCAAGACTGTGCTGTGTTCATTAACACTGTGATGTGTTCTTCACTAAGACGGTGCTGTGCTCTTCATTAAGACGGTGCTGTGTTCTTCATCAACACCGTACTGTGTTCTTCATCAACACTGTGCTGTGTTCTTCATAAAGACTGTGCTGTTCTTCATCAACACCGTGCTGTGTTCTTCATCAAGATCGTGCTGTGTTCTTCATCAAGACCGTGATGTGTTCTTCATCAAGACCATGCTGTGTTCTTCATCAAGACTGTGCTGTGTTCTTCATCAAGACTGTGCTGTGTTCTTCATCAAGACTGTGCTGTGTTCATCAAGACTGTGCTGTGTCCTTCATCAAGACTGTGCTGTTCTTCATCAAGACTGTGCTGTGTTCATTAACACTGTGATGTGTTCTTCATTAAGATGGTGCTGTGTTCTTCATCAAGACCATGCTGTGTTCTTCATCAAGATCGCGCTGTGTTCTTCATCAAGACCGTGCTGTATTCTTCATCGAGACTGTGCTGTGTTCTTCATCAAGACCGTGCTGTATTCTTCATCAAGACCGTGCTGTATTCTTCATCAAGACCGTGCTGTATTCTTCATCAAGACCGTGCTGTATTCTTCATCAAGACTGTGCTGTGTTCTTCATCAAGACTGTGCTGTGTTCTTCATCAAGACTGTGCTGTGTTCTTCATCAAGATTGTGCTGTTCTTCATCAAGACTGTGCTGTGTTCTTCATCAAGACTGTGCTGTGTTCTTCATCAAGACTGTGCTGTGTTCTTCATGAAGACGGTGCTGTGTTCTTCATTAAGACGGTGCTGTGTTCTTCATTATGTTACGTGCCCCATGCACTGACATGCTGGCCTGTTTGGACTTGGACTTTGCTGCTATTGCCTGCTCAGCCCCAATTGGCCAATTAAGGATTATTAGGAGGCGGGGCTTAGTTTTATAAAGAGCAGGTGGCTCACCCTGCCAGAGAAGAGCAGACTTTCACAGCACAGCACAACACTACAGACCTATTCTTTTTTTCAGGGGACTAGCACTTTTTATCACCTAAGAGTTATCCCAGCTTTATAGACTCTTTTAAGACTAAAGTCTGGTGATTTTGTACTTCCTCCTGAAGTGATTGCTTTAGATGAACTACTTTACACTTATTTGTATGTTTTTATGTACTGTTGAGAAGGGGCAGGTGCCTTTTAGAATAGGATTTTTTTGGGACAGGTAAGACTTTGGCTAGGCAGGTCAGAGGCTTTTATTTTGTTCTTTTCTTTGGGCACTGTCTGTACGTATATCAGCTTGCAATCTCCTCAGTAAATATCTCACTTGCATATTCAACTTTGTCTCCTAAGCCTTACTCAGTGTATTTTCACACGTTCACCACACTATACTGGCCACTATACTGGCTCCACCATACTTGTCACTCTGTCCTCCACACCTCTAGACAGAGGGCAGAGCGTAACAATTAAGACGGTGCTGTGTTCTTCATTAAGACGGTGCTGTGTTCTTCATTAAGACAGTGCTGTGTTCTTCATTAAGACAGTGCTGTGTTCTTCATCAAGACTGTGCTGTGTTCTTCATCAAGACTGTGCTGTGTTCTTCATCAACACCGTACTGTGTTCTTCATCAACACCGTACTGTGTTCTTCATCAACACCGTACTGTGTTCTTCATCAAGACCGTGCTGTGTTCTTCATCAAGACCGTGCTGTGTTCTTCAACAAGACCGTGCTGTGTTCTTCATCAACACCGTGCTGTGTTCTTCATCAACACCGTGCTGTGTTCTTCATCAACACCGTGCTGTGTTCCTCATTAACACCCGTGCCACAATTACTCCTTGTGTCGTGCCACAATTACTCCTTGTGTCGTGCCACAACTACTTCTTGTGTCGTGCCACAACTACTTCTTGTGTCGTGCCACAACTACTTCT
>BRDA01054739.1:788-12683 GCA_036984385.1 Crenuchus spilurus | reverse complement strand
GACTAAAGTCTGGTGATTTTGTACTTCCTCCTGAAGTGATTGCTTTAGATGAACTACTTTACACTTATTTGTATGTTTTTATGTACTGTTGAGAAGGGGCAGGTGCCTTTTAGAATAGGATTTTTTTGGGACAGGTAAGACTTTGGCTAGGCAGGTCAGAGGCTTTTATTTTGTTCTTTTCTTTGGGCACTGTCTGTACGTATATCAGCTTGCAATCTCCTCAGTAAATATCTCACTTGCATATTCAACTTTGTCTCCTAAGCCTTACTCAGTGTATTTTCACACGTTCACCACACTATACTGGCTCCACCATACTTGTCACTCTGTCCTCCACACCTCTAGACAGAGGGCAGAGCGTAACAATTAAGACGGTGCTGTGTTCTTCATTAAGACGGTGCTGTGTTCTTCATTAAGACGGTGCTGTGTTCTTCATTAAGACGGTGCTGTGTTCTTCATTAAGACAGTGCTGTGTTCTTCATCAAGACTGTGCTGTGTTTTTCATCAACACCGTACTGTGTTCTTCATCAACACCGTACTGTGTTCTTCATCAACACCGTACTGTGTTCTTCATCAAGACTGTGCTGTGTTTTTCATCAACACCGTACTGTGTTCTTCATCAACACCGTACTGTGTTCTTCATCAACACCGTACTGTGTTCTTCATCAAGACCGTGCTGTGTTCTTCATCAAGACCGTGCTGTGTTCTTCATCAAGACCGTGCTGTGTTCTTCATCAAGACCGTGCTGCCCTTCGTTAAGACCGTGCTGCCCTTCGTTAAGACCGTGCTGCCCTTCGTTAGGACTGTGCTGCCCTTCGTTAGGACTGTGCTGCCCTTCGTTAGGACTGTGCTGTTCTTCATTAAGACTGTGCTGCCCTTTAAGACTGTGCTGCCCTTTAAGACTGTGCTGGTCTTCATTAAGACTGTGCTGGTCTTCATTAAGACTGTGCTGCCCTTTAAGACTGTGCTGGTCTTTAAGACTGTGCTGGTCTTCATTAAGACTGTGCTGGTCTTCATTAAGACTGTGCTGTTCTTCATTAAGACTGTGCTGCCCTTTAAGACTGTGCTGGTCTTTAAGACTGTGCTGGTCTTCATTAAGACTGTGCTGGTCTTCAATAAAACTGTGCTGAGTGCCTCATTAACGCAGAGTTGTCTGCCTTGTTAAGGCTTTGTTCTTTGCTACATTAAGTGGGAGTTACCTTTTGTGCTAAAACCAAGCTGTGTTCCTCATTAAGACCGTCATACTCATTAAAGATGTGTTAAGAGCTTAGTTTAAGTTAGTACTCTGCACCTTGTTAATACTGTGTTGTGTGCTTTGTTAAGCAAGAATGTCAGGACAGGTCCCATCCTCATTAAGGTTGTGCAAGCTTTGTTAAGACTGTGCTGTATGCCTTGTTAATGCTGTGCCATGCTCTTTGTAAGAGTTTATTTTTTCTGTGAGGACAGAGGTGCTGTCCTCATTAAGGCTGTGCTGCGAGCTTCATTAAGGCTGTGCTGTGAGCTTCGGTAAGACTACACTCGTTAAAAGTCTGAATGACTTGTGTTCACAGGCTCATCACTGTCACTTTGTGTGAGAACAGACCCAAACAAAATCCATCTGCTGCTCACATCAAAAAACTCCATCTTTTATTCATCTCTCAGTCTCTCTCTCTCTCTCTCAGCCCACGCAAGACTGAAGTTTACAATTCAAATGAACAAAGAGACAGAGAGGGAGAGAGAGACAGAATATGGAAGGAGAATGGGCACACCTGTTTGCATGCAAGGCAAAGGGTAGAGGTTGCTATGGAGAACGTTTCAGCCTGTCGTTATTAATTATTCGACCAATTATCATATCTCACTTGAAGCTCAGAAATAAAGAAAAACTTGACACCCAGCCATGCCATCGTGCAAACAAGTGCTCTCAGGTGTGCTTGGACATTTGTTCACCTCCTAATCTACATCTGCTTAAGACTTCCCATTGTTTTTGTTTCTCAACACTCTCAATTTTTCTCGAAATCCCCTTCATCCCTGGGCTTTTTCTTCTGTCTATTTCTGAATCTCAGATCAAATTCATAGCCGGCTAGTCAATGAGTTCTTTGACTGGCAGTTGAAGAAACATCCCAGACACCTTCATGAAGGAAACATCCTTTTAAATTGCCTAGACCTAACATCCATCCAGATACAGTATACTTTCTTCCTGTTACATTTCTATAGGACTTTTGTAGACATTCAAAGACCTTTGACTTTTGTGACAGACATTAGAGAGTCATCAGAACAACCACCAATGGTCAGCATCCATCTGCAAAAACTCACAGTTAGAGCTAGCCAGGTTAAAGTCCAGCTCCAAAGCATGGTGGTGGTAGTTTCATTTAATGAGGATTCCAGATGCATAGATGTGATCAAGGCTTATTTTTGTTTTTCCACACAAATGCCCTCTTTTGCCACACCACTTTCAAGACTTATTTTGTTCTGTAGCTAAGAAATCTGATGACCAGTGTTCTTGGTGATGCTCCAACAACCTCAGAGCATCGTACACTCACTTTGACTGAATTTCCATTTTGGAAGGCATTTTCAGATTCTCTCTAAGCAACTTTTCAACAAACAAACTCATATGCTTCTAGAAACACCATATTGTATATCTTCACATTTTCATGTATTGAATGGCTCTCATTGTCAATTTTGTAAGCCGTGTCTGAAATTTTAACATCTCAAACAGAACATCTTCTATGGCCTGAATTATTTCTCTGCTCTGACCATTTCATGCATTGGCATCATCCTTCCCAGAATAAACTTTTCCATCACTTCTTTAATGACTCTGAGCTGACTACAGTCGTGCAGACAGTCCTGAATGTCATTTAAAATAAACTCCAAATTTGTTGCCACTGCTGTTTCTTCTGCTCATCCACCAGAATCAGATTCTTCACTGCATTTTTCTGATTATTGGGTCGATTTTTTTACTTTAAACGTAGCCACTGTACCTGCCCCATCTTTCCACGCAGTTACTTTCTCTACATTTTTGTTGTAACTTTGAAGTTCTGGCACATTTCCTATGCTTTTAGTTGGAAAACTGTTTTTTATGCTGCCATTTGACTGGCAATGTAACCAGGAAGAGCCAGCAGAGATAGTTTATCACACTATTAACTAAGAGAAACAAATTAAACAATGAGAACTCCATATACGCAGACCTGCCAAACCCAGATTTGTTGTGGCAGAGCATGGCATGTCATAGCCGGTGCAAGGTAAGGCACATTTGCTGATCAGTATTGATTGAGTTCACATCCTCACTCATCACAACTTATTACTAAGCACATCGTTCCCACTCACCACCTTATTTAGTTATTCAGCATACAAGTATTAACATTTTTACAGTATTTATAGAAATTCATATACTCATAATCATTAATTATTTACTATACAACAATATGCCACATTTTAACCAGTTACCTATAACTACATACAGTATATTCAATCTTTACCAATATGCATCACCTGTACATATGTAATACTGTGCATCCCTCTACGCAATGCTACGCAGAGAAATACAGTCCTTTCCCAGTTACACATCCCTGTGCACCATTATATACACTCCATAACCAGTTATGCATCTCTATATACAATTACATTCAATCCTTAAGCATTTATACATCCTTAAATACCATAATATATAATTTTACCATTTTATACATTATACATCCATATATACCATTAGATACAATGCACACACACCTTTACATACAATTATTAGCCACTGTTCACCATTATATTCAATCTCTGGCCAGCTATGCATTAATATACATGCACACGCACAACATTTTTCCAGTTAGACATTGCTATACACGATGAATATTAGAGACATCTTGCTGATCAGCCGATAAACTCGCCATTTCAGGTGCAGGACGTGTATCTGTCAGAAACTCTGTCACTGTAAATGGCTGCCCTGTTCTCACAGTGAGCTCCTCACCACACAGGTCACCTGACTGAACTGTTGCACGTGTTAAGGGCGTTTTCACACTTACAGATACTTTCTGTTGTACGAATAGGTTAATGAGTTTTTTTACTTGGAGCATTTTCCCGCTATTTGGTTTGTTTTCAGACAGGCACAAACTTAAATACACTGAAATGTGCCACATCAAACCACGTGAACACGTTGTCTCCTCTGATTGGTCAAAGATGTCTGGTGCAGGAGCAAGAAAGTAAACACTAGATAAAGGTGTCAAAAGTATTGACATTCATAACTCAGGTAGAAGTATAGATACTAGGATTTAAAAAGACTTTTATAGAAGTTGAAGTATCAACTTAAGCTTTTTACTCAAGTAAAAGTAAAAAGTACTGGTTTCAAAACTACTTAAAGTATAAATGTAAAAGTAATGTAAGGAAAACAAATGCCAAAACTTAGGCTGTGCCACAGGGGCATGTAGTGTACTTCCCCACCCTCAAAATATTTTTTCTAAAAGCCGTAATTACTATAATGTTATATTAAAATGGTAATGTTGATTTTTTTGGGATGTACTGGCTACCTGTTTCAGCTGCATATGTGCCCCTTGAAAATGAAAACATTTTAGTAATGTAAGAGTCAGTTTGCACTAAATGTATATTTAATAGCAATTATATTTTTATTTTGTGTTTTATGTTCTTCTAGGTTATTTAGGCGCATTGTTTTAGTATTTAGAGTAAATCCTTTATTTTTCTGGCAATCAATTGCTTTCCCTGATTGCAAACTTACTCTGTGCTCCATTACTTTTCCCTGGGGAGATCAGGGCAGTATTTTAAGGTAGCAGTTGTTTTTTTACCGTAGTCTGTTATGCTAAGCGACATTTTTTATTTATCCTGGTTATCCTAGTAAAAAAAATACAAACGAACTTGTTTGAAAAACAAGACAGAATAAACGTGTTTGAGGACTACACTTTGTCTCTTTCTGTTGCTTTTGGAGGATACTGGATCTGCAAACACGACTTAGAAACTTCAAGTGCTGCCTTAAAGCGCTGCGTTGCAGTACTGAGCTTACTGGAGAGTGACGAGACACGTGACGTGCAGGTACCAATAGGGTATCAGAATGGTATTTGTTTATACTTATCATCCAACCACAATCACATTCACTCTTTCTGGATGGCGCAGTTTATCTGGACAGGATGTTTTTTGAATGATGACAAACCGAAATGAAATACGTAGAAATAACAAGGGTGTTTTTAAAATGTCCGGAGTAGAAAGTACCGATAATTGCATGAAAATGTAAGTAAGTAGAAGTAAAAAGTCATCTTTAAATAATTACTCAGTAAAGTATAAATAACCAAAATTTCTACTTAAGTACAGTAATGAAGTATTTGTACTTCGTTACTTGACACCTCTGACACTAGAGCCGCAGTAGTAAGAGCAACCTGTTGTTGTTACCATGCGACACTCACCTGTCCCAAGACATGGCTCTATTCTGCTGTTATCTGCTGGAAGACTAAGAACTGACGCATGACACAGTCTATGCAGTGGGTTAGTGACACGTGACAGCAGCAGCAGTACAGTACCATTTTAGCGCTAACCGGCTCTCGCTCTCTGCTTGTAGCCTACTTGAAGAGTTTAAAACTATGATTGGTCAAAATCTCCTTTTCCCAAAAGGTTGCACTTACACCCATAGACTAGTTTCCTAGAGTGTGAATGCACAGACAGCTGAACTCAAAAACATCAATGGTTTTTTGCTTATTTTTAAGTGACAACAGTAGCAATGCAATTTCATGTCAAAATGCATATCTGGAACACAAAATGCATAAAGCTTGGCAGGTCTGTTATTACATTAATCTCCCAACTCAGATTTGTGTCACGAGAAGTCACACTTCACCAGGACAATTAGAACTGAGCACTCAGCTTCTGTCCTGAGGAAGAGAGTAAAATGAACATGTATGTGTATATGTAAGTGGGAGCCATGACCTGGTGGTTAGGGATATGGTCTTGTGACCAGAACGTCACTGGTGTGATCCAAGAGGAGGTCATGATTGAAGTGCCCTTGAGCAAGGCACCTAACACCAAACTGCTCCCTGGGTTGCATGGATAGGGCTGATTACTGCTTCAAGAACATGTTCTCACAGTCTACTATGTTTCACTACATAATCTAAAGTTTGTAATGGCAGTGCTGTGCAGTCTGAAATAAATCATTTCTCATACACTTTATGTCCAAATATTTATTGGCATAATGCCTAATGCCAGGTGTGGGCTAGAAGGGTATAAGGCCTCCCAGCATGAGCTTTGAAGAAATGTGTTCTTTGCTCCATCCAATACTTTGGGGATGAGGTGGAGTGGGAATTAGGCAACATCCTGACCTCACTAATGGTCTTGTCACTGAATGAAATCAAAATGCATCTTCAAAATCTAGTAGAAAGCCTTTCCTGGACAGTAGCAAAAGGACAAACTCTGTTTAATAGCCTTTAATTTGAGAAGAAATGATGAATGAGCTAACCTCAGAACGCGTTGGCTTCCTAGCGACGATGTATTTGAAAAGAGACAGAGCTTGACTTCACATGCATCGGAGGAAGCCTGTTAGTCTACACCTTCCAAGTGTCAGGGACATTACAAGTGATAGGGAGAGTCAACAAATGGGTGGGTCGACTGGCTACCAAACACAATAGGGAGAAAATCTGGTAAATTTTTAAAAAAGAATCACAATGACATTATAAATTGCTCTCTTAGAGGCTGTAATATAGCACCATTTAGAAGAATACAAAGAGTCACAGTGAGGACAAGTAATAAAGTAAAGTAGTTTTAAAATGCTATTACAACTAAGAAACCCAAAATAAACATAACAGAACTCCATATCAACTGTATACCTCATAAACCTACTATAGATAAATAGTCTACATTGCAGTTGAATCAGTAATAACAAGTGTGAAGTAGACTCTGACTCCTGGTGACAATATTGGTGGTGTCTCTTCAGAACATCCTGTCTACTGTTTAAGTCTTCAAGCTTCCTAATATTTTGTTAATGATTGTATCCGTCCATCTTGTTGCTTGTGCTCTTCCACTTTTACCTTCAACTGTTCCAGTATAACTCTTCTCAAGTCAACTGGTTCTTCTCGTAATGTGCCCAAAATAAGAGAGTTTGCTTATCTAAGCACTGGTTTGGATCAGGATACATATACAGGTACAAGGTTCTCTCAAAAGTCTCCAACAACAAAGTTGAAAGGCATCAATGTTTGTCCTGTCCTGCTTTTTCATATCCGTAAAGAACCACAGAGAAGACCACAGTCTGGAAAGTTCTACTCTCTTTTCACTGATCATATTTATTTTGATGAAGACATTGTAAGCTTTTATGTACTGTATATGGAATATAATACTGTTCTACAGACTGGATTATGACTGTATTACTGTTAGAACCACTGTACTGTCTGTCACTTCGTAATTACTGCAGCAATATAGCATGTGAAGCAGTCATGCAAACAAAGACAATTAAACTGACAGAAAAAGAGAGAGAGAGAGAATAAAGAGAGGTAATGGATATAGAGGGAGAGAGACAAAGAGAGAGAACACATTTTTACTTCAGAACTTAAAAAGACAAATTCTAGTTGAAAATAAGATTACACAGATTTCCTTTAGTGAGATTTAATAGTAATAGTGAGAGTAATAGAGAAGGTATAATATCTCCAAAATAAAACCTAGGCCAATGTGGTTATTTGGTAAAGATTAGGATTAGAAAGAATTAGTGTTTAATAGTAGTAGGCTCAGCGGGCTAAGACACTACCACTATGTCCGAGGATCCTTCCGAGGAGTTCGAATCCTGATCTTGCTGTTTGCCATTAACAGCCCAAGAGAGCAAAAATTGTCAGTGCTCTCTCTGGGCGGGTAGATGGCGCTCTCTCTCTCCCTATTACTTACACATTGCAATGTCCACTGGCTCTACTGATTGCTCCAATTCGGAGCTGGGGACCCTGTGTGCCTAACTCTGAGCGCGTTGGCTCTCCAGTGACAGTGTAACAGCGGTGATTCGAAAAGAAGCAGTGGTTGCATCACATGCAATGGAGGAGGCTTGTACTTGTCTTCACCCTCCTAGAGTCAGGGACATTGCAAAGTGATGGGGAGAGTCCTAACAGAGGGGATGGGCTAATTGGCTACTAGTACATTGGGAAGGGGAAAAAACGCAAAAACCTAGAAATACATTTTTAAAAATAGTACTTATTGAAGTTGTTTATGGACTAATATCTCCTATTCTAGTGATTAATAGTGTTTATTGAGTTTGTTTATGGACTAATATATCCTATTCTAGTGATTAACAGTGTTTATTGAGGTTGATTATGGACTAATATCTCCTAGTGATTCATAGTGTTTATTGAGGTTGTTTATGGACTAATATCTCCTATTCTAGTGATTAGTTGTGTATATTAAGATCGTTTATGGACTAATATCTCCTATTCTAATGATTAATAGTGTTTATTGAGGTTGTTTATAGACTAATATCTCTTATTCTAGTGATTAATAGTGTTTATTGAGGTTGTTTATAGACTAATATCTCCTATTCTAGTGATTAATAGTGTTTATTGAGGTTGTTTGTGGACTAATATCTCCTATTCTAGTGATTAATAGTGTTTATTGAGGTTGTTTCTGGACTAATATCTCATATTCTAATGATTAATATTGTTTATTGAGGGTGTTTATGGACTAATATCTCATTCTAGTGATTAATTGTGTTTATTGAGTTTGTTTCTGGACTAAAATATCATATTCTAGTGATTAATAGTGTTTATTGAGGCTGTTTATGGACTAATATCTCCTATTCTAGTGATTAGTTGTGTATATTAAGGTTGTTTATGGACTAATATCTCCTATTCTAGTGATTAATAGTGTTTATTGAGGTTGTTTGTGGACTAATATCTCCTATTCTAGTGATTAATAGTGTTTATTGAGTTTGTTTATGGACTAATATATCCTATTCTAGTGATTAATAGTGTTTATTGAGGTTGTTTATGGACTAATATCTCTTATGCTAGTGATTAATAGTGTTTATTGAGTTTGTTTATGGACTAATATATCCTATTCTAGTGATTAACAGTGTTTATTGAGGCTGTTTATGGACTAATATCTCCTATTCTAATTATTAGTTGTGTATATTAAGGTCGTTTATGGACTAATATCTCCTATTCTAGTGATTAATAGTGTTTATTGAGGTTGTTTCTGGACTAATATCTCATATTCTAATGATTAATATTGTTTATTGAGGGTGTTTATGGACTAATATCTCCTGTTCTAGTGATTAATAGTCTTTATTGAGATTGATTATGGACTAATATCTCATATTCTAGTGATTAATAGTGTTTATTGAGGTTGTATATGGACTAATATCTTCTGGTTAAAGTCTAGACCAGTGTGGTTATTTGGTTTAATCAAGATTAGCTAGTTTGCTGGCAACATCGAGACGTTACATTCCTAAACCCTGTAGACAATTGTAACACTGAATAGAAACACTCAACATTCAGTACAGTGTGACTCAGCAAATCAACCTTCTGACTGTGTGTGTGTGTGTGCCGTCTGATTCGTATCTTAATTAAGGCTGGATCAGTCTGCGGGTTTCTGGGCTTATGGGATAGAAGAAGTGCCTAAACCACACAAACACATACACACGCGCGCACACACACATACACACACACACGAAGATGAAGAGTTTCATTACTGTGAGGACGTTTTTCACTGCAATTAAACGACTGAATATTACGCTCCCAAGGTATTTTCTTTATTTTTCATCTGAATTTTCATGGCCAAATATTAAGGATTATTACTCCCTAACTGCATGGAATAAATGCAAACTGCTGGTGTTTTCTGTTCAAGAACCCTTCAAGTTAGAAGACTGATATGTTTTTTTTATCATAAGAATGATTCCATTTTCTTTATATTTGCTGATAAATGCCAAAAAAGTAGGCGTTCTGTGATATATTTCTTAAAATAATGTTTTTACACTTCAGATTACAGTATTTAGACCATCTGGGATCCAGTTTGTGGCTCAGATTTGTGTATTTATATGCAAACTTAGACTATCTAAATCTAAATCTGAGTGCACAACATTATTTATTGGTCTGTTATTAAATTTCAATTTCAAGTTAAAATTCAAGTTCAAGTACAATTAAAAGTGTATTTTCTGTCTCGAAGCTAAAAACAGCTTCCTACACATATTAGTACAGATCTGCAATTTATGTGTGTATGCTGGTGTACCATGAATAACTACATGAACCCATATTACACAATACAACTGTGTACATGTTTTGTCATTAGCCTACTTTACTCTGATGACTTGCACTGAATGGAATCAGTCAGGGATGCATAGTCTAGACAGTAGTTGCTGACAGCCAGCCTCAAGCAAACCTCCAAATGATCATCAGTCATAGTGGAACCGTACTTGGACTTAATGATCTTCATGTGTGAAAAGGCTGACACCGAATAATGCAGTCAAGGCAAACACACTTAAAAAATGACAGTAAAAAAAGTCCTCCACTCCATATGGAAATAGTCAGTTTTAGGTTTCTTACACAGGCAGAACAAACATGCACGTTAAGAACTTACAGTGACAGGTAAACACGGACTGCTGGCCAACTTGAAAAACACTGTTTAAAAGTCCAGATGCTGTTTTATGAAGCGAGAGTGGAGACGGCCAATCACACGTTAGCAAGAAATGGCAGAGCCAATCGAATGAGCTTGTGGGTGGTCTAAAGTGAAAAAGAATTTTCAGATTGAGTGGCTTGGAATCCTGCTGGGTCCTAGTGCGCAACCACCGAGGATGGATGATAGGCTGACGTCTATTTTTTAAAATGCCATGCGATCTACCCACACTACCTTTGCGATTGACCAGTAGATCGCGATCGACGTATTTTGCACCCCTGCTTAAGAGCATACTGTAAATACACATATCAGCTCATCTTTGGGGCATAACTGGGCTTTAAACCTAGTCAAAAAGCTAAAAACAGCCATAATATACTTTCCTCAGCTTGAAACAGCTTTTAACTGCTTATATGTTACTGTCAGAGCTAAGACGTCTCACACAAATCATTAGATTGATGATCAGAAACCGACAGCCCGAGTGGCAGAGCAGACCACACAGATGGTTTGTTTACATCTGTATAACAGTTTAAATATCAGAACAATAAAACATCATTTAAATCGATCTAGTTCAACCAAAACTTCCCCAACAGTGTATAAACTTACTTTCTTTCACAAAATACACAACTCATGGTTGAAAATCCGCAAAAAAAACTGCATTTAAATTTTAACCCCCCTATCCCCACCTGGATTGATGATGTATCAAATCAAAGGGCAGGATGTCAAGCTGGCCAATCAAGTTGTGTTAATGTCACATGACGTCTGAAGGAACGGTTGAGAAGTTTCAAAATAAAAGTCCCTTCAAGGCCTTATATTTTTTTCAATGCATGAGCACCATAAATCTTGGATTACGTGTCACTCAAAGGTTGTAGACAGACAAATCAGGGCTTGTTAGTTTCAGAACAACATCAGGAATTCAATAATACCAAGATAATATATAAAAGTTGTAAAAACATGGACATATAGCAGTAAAGCAATTAAAAGTAAAAATGATTATAAATTACAGATATTTCCTATAAATAAAAGGAACATGAACACTTGACAACTTAATAGTTACTTTTTTCGTAATCCAGAGAATCAATCCTTTCACTTGATGTATGAATCACAATGAGAAACAATCGCAGAAATCCCGTCGCTTGTGAAAATGCGGTTTTTTTGGCTACTTTTAAAAATTACAGTGGCCGCCAAAAGTGGGACAGACAGACAGAGAGAGAGAGAGAAAGACAGAGAGAGAGAGAGAGAGACAGACAGACACCGAGAGAGAAAGAGAGAGAGAGAGAGAGAGAGAGAGAGAGAGAAAGACAGAGAGAGAGAGAGAGAGAGAGAAGAGAGACAGAAAGAGAGAGAGAGAGAGAGAGA
>BRDA01054733.1:10000-13093 GCA_036984385.1 Crenuchus spilurus | reverse complement strand
GCAGTTTGCCGATGTCGCTCGTCCATCATTGTTGTTATTTGCTGATGTCGCTTGTGCATCAGATTTACAGGCGTGCTAGAACACACAAATACAAACGTTCCGGCTCCAAACTTAAAAAAATGTGATTAATTGCGATAAAATTTTTAACGCGTTAAAACCTTTGTAATTAATTAATCGAAATTAACGTGTTAAAGTCCCGGCCCTAATATATATATATATATACTACGTCTTCACATGAACGTGTTAAAGGCTCTATGGTGAGAAAAGGTCTGTACACAACCAAAAGAGAACAAGCACTCTGTTTAAGCCAAGGCACACACTAAAGTATTAAGGTCAGTGATGTAATCATATCCAAGACGTCCAAAATGAGTCAAATCATCACCCTAGTATAACCATGTATGTCATCTCGTTATATAAGCTAAAGTGAAGTGATATTTTGCTCTTGGGAGTGGACTAAGACCTGTCTTCCTTGGAATCTGGAATCTTAACATTGAGCTCATTGCCTTGAATTTTTAGTCACCATTGGCTTTATTTTAACATCAAAATTAAAAGTTTAAAAGATTAAGCTTCTTTCATACTTCAGACAGACACAAACCATCACAAGTCTATTTGGGTTTCTGTGGTAACAGTCAGTAATTACAGCCATGCTGGTGATGCCAGGTTGCCAGGTTAACAGCTTTTCTCAAAGTTGTAGTGTTTATTTGATCCCATAAGACCCCAGACACAGTTCTTCTTAATGGACCACATGAACTGACATTCTAGTGTCAAAGATCTGTAATATTACATATGTTTCACAGGCTGTTTATGCCTCTGTAGAAAATGAATCAACTTTGTTTTGCAGACACAACACTGCAACATTCTGTAAATGAGGCCACATGAACATAAATTCTGTTATATATCATCCAGGATGTTCAGTATTATATGTCTCTTAGGAACTTAAGTCAGTTAAGTCAAAATTGTGAGGATAAAGTGAAGGAAAAAGCTGTATACTAACTCTTCAGACCTTTTAAAAAGGGTTTGTGACACATATGTCACTATGAGCTCTTATTGGTTAATTCACCGATGGGTAAACTTTCAGAGGTGGTGGGGTGTTGGTTTTTAGGCTACTTTAAAATGTACAATGACTGCCAAAAGCTCTTATAGTTACACAGTAGAAAAATAGTAGTGCTAGATTTTTTAATATTAGAAGACCTCAGTAAAGGGACCTGAAAACAGATTAGAGTAAGACTAAAATAGGGTTTAAGAAAAATAAAAAGCTGTTAGAACTTCCTCAAACATCTGTGATTAGACTGTTTAGATTTTGGGTTAGTTTTAAGTTTGTGTCAGCGACTTTCTGTCATACAGTGAGTTGGTGAATTTTTGGGTACCTGGCAACCTTGGACTTTTCTGGTTTTGGCGTGTCGTTCTTTGTTGTGTTGTGAGTGACGTAAAAGGCACTTTGAAATCTGATTTGAGCGGCCAGAGTGTCCAGATTGAGACAGATCTGTACACATCTGACTGTAATCAGACTCCAAATGTCGCTGGGATGTGATTTGCAAAAACGGGATGTCATGTGGTTTTAGATTGTCCAGAATCTGGACGTAGTCTAGATAGGCTGAAAATCAGATTTGGGCTTGCTGTCTGAACATAGTTTAAGTGCATGGAGGCATTTTAACATGGAAACTACATATTCACTGAGAAAGCAATAATTGGCCATCAATGCTCTTATTATGTGCAGTATGGAGATTAATCTGCCCAGAGATCAGTGTGAACTCATGTCATCCATGTCCAAATTCAGTGAAGCACAGTAATTAGCTGGCCCACGTCTGCTGATGCTGTGAATGTAGGTGTGCAGATGTGTGCATGTTATAAGATCACACAACATGGGATAACAATAGCAGCCTTAATGTGTAATACAGTATGTCCATGCAGCTGTTTAGGTGGAGGCTAGATCATAACCGGAACATAGAAATTGCAGTAAATAAGCTGCAGATGTAAATTTAAATGCCATAGTAGTGTATATATAATCAGAAAATGCATTAGATTTAATCAGAATCTGAAAAACTGTGTTTTACAAAGACTTTTGAAAGTCTTTTGATTTTGTCAGTATGACAAGAATGTTCAAAGTCTTAGAGGTTTCAGTGTCCCAAAATTCACACTAAATAAATTATAATAAAAATAATTAAAAACCCATAGCTTTTTAAAAATGTACACATTAAAAATACAATGAGATGGCACTTTATGGTCAAATTAGACCATAAACAGAACATACAATAACTGTACAATAACATGCTGATTTTGTTCACTTTTTAAACACCACACTCATCTTAATTGAAATGTTTCCATGAACTATAAGCCAAACTGATCAACATTAAAAAAAAAAAACCTTGAAATGCCACTTTACATGTAATGAATATAAAATACAACCTTTTAGAATGAAATTACGAACACAGATTTCACAATATTCTATGTTTTAGATGTACTAGTACAAGCAATACCACCAAACACCCAAGAGTCTCAAGTTAAAAGAAAACTTTATTTAACCCTCCTATTATGTTTGGGGTTAATTTGACCCCATCCAATGTTTAACGTCTCTAAAAACACATATAACATGAATTTTTTTAGTTTTATATTTAATAACTTTTCCTAATTTCATGCTGATAACTGAGTTAACATAAAATGAACATGGTGATATGTTTTCTTTAGTGTTCTGTACACATGTTGTATACATCGATGTTCTTTGGAGTCAGTTTGACCCCAGACTGTTTTAGCTGTATAACATAAAATATCAACATTTTAGAGAGTAAAATGTGTCTGAGACAGAGGAGACTGAGATTATAATAATTTTCTGGAGGTTTAAATTAAAACACAGTCAAATTGACCCCAAAAAGAAATGTTATTAATTATTAACATAATAGGAGGGTTAATTTACATACACAATTTACATCTAGTAGATTGTATTCCTTTTGTTTATAGTTATTTATTAGTTTATTGTCTAATGGTTTATAGTAATGGAGACACATGATGTTTTATTTTAGTCTCACAATTTTAAGATATAAAAGAAGGTCTTATCATTTTTAACCACCTCCACTCATCCTGTCACTGTTTTACTTG
>BRDA01054733.1:0-5000 GCA_036984385.1 Crenuchus spilurus | reverse complement strand
TCTCAGTGCAGAAGTAGCCAATTAACCCATCCCATCTGCTAGGGGACTCTCCCCATCACTTTGCACTGTCCCTGACTCTAGGAGGATGAAGACAAGCACAAGCCTCCTCCGCTGCGTGTGATACGGCCACCGTCTCTTTTAGAACTACCGCTGACACACCGTCACTGGGGAACCAACGCGCTCGGAGAAAAGCACAGGATTTCCAGCTCTGAATGGACCAATCAGTAGACATCTGAGCCAGCAGACATTACAATGTGTGAGTGATAGGGAGAGAGAGAGAGCGCCATCTACCCGCCCAGAGAGAGCACTGCCAATGTTTGCTCTCTTGGGCCCCGGCTGTTGATGTTTGAACTCACGATCCTCTGGTCATGGTGTCAGCGTCTTAGCCTGCTGAGCCACTCTCGGCCCCAGATGCAGATTTTTTGAAAGTTGGTGATCCTCTGTCCATCTTTGCTTCTGAGAGAATCTGCCTCTCTAAAATGTTCTTTTTATACACAGTCATGTGACAGACATGTCCTCCAGCTGTTTTTTTATTAGTACCACTTACTTTTCAGTCTTTAGTTGTCCCGTCCAAACTTGTGTTGATGTGTTATTGGCATCAAGTTCTGAACAAGTTAATATTATTTCATGAAATTATAAAATGTCTCACTGTCAGCATCTGAAATGTGCTGTTATGAATCAAATGTGGGTCTATGAGATCATTGCATTGTTTTTTTATTTACATTTTACACAGCTTTTCTGGAATTGGGGTCAAACTATGAGGTAAAATTGTTCTGGATAATAACTTCAGGACCAAAGTTGTACACTAATGCTATACGTTTTCCTTTACCCTTAGTGTTTCACATGTTTCACGCAATCATAGTATATGGTCACCTGTCTGTAATGGGACCATTTACTGTAGGGTTAGTTGTTTTACATCCTGTTGGGTATTTGGATGTTAACATAAACTCTACACCTAGAAAAGAGTTGATTTGTATATATGTTGGTGTTGTCTCAGTGTAATGGTAAAGAAAACTGCTTAGGGGTCAGCCATGGCCTAGTGGTAAGGATCTGGTCTTGTGCCTGGAAGGTTTCCGGTTTGACCCCCAGACAGGAAGTGACTGAAGTGCCCTTGAGCAAGGCACCTAACCCCCTAACTGCTCCCCGGGCGCCGGTGGATAAGGGCACAAATTCTCACAGCCTAGTGTGTTCACTAGTGTGTGTGTGTGTGTGTGTGTGTGTGTGTGTGTGTGTGTGTGTTTCACTGCGCGAATGGGTTAAATGTGGAGGTCAAATTGTGTGAAAAATCACGTTGGTTCACCTTAATCTCAGTCTTAATCTCTTAATCTTAAATCACCACTGTGCAGAGAATCCTTATGTACATAGCAATAGACCATGAGTATCATCCCTGCACCTCACACAACCTAAGGTTTTAGGTTATCAGTCTTTTTGGGTTTGTGCACACGTGCTGTCTCCTCATCCAAGCACGTCTAAATACAAAGTCAAAAGGCCAAATATGTCTTCACATGGAGGTGACAACACCCCATCAAAAGTAATGACCAGACACATGTTATTTGGAAATGTGCTTTTATTGCAAAATATGACATCTTATAGGACAACTGCTGACATAACAGTATTAATGCATTTTAAAGGTCTTTGCCAAATTGGTATGACAACCTCTTTTCTTTACAAAATCTGTGTTTTAGTTCAGACTTCAGCTCAGCTAGTTGTACATGGGGCCAATCATTACAGAATACAAATATTTAAACATGAAGGTCACATATGGTGTACACCATAACATGAGATTATAAAGTGCACACGCTTTGATGAGTACATATTGAGCTAATGCTAGCTATTAGCCACATTAGCCACTGCTAAAACCTATGCTAAAAAAATGACCCTGAAGAAAATGCTAGTTAGTGCTAGTTCCATCTTGATTATTGTTTACTTTTTTAGGTAGAAAATAAGAGTGAATATCTGTCCCTAGTATACCTCTGTTTATAGTTATAGTCATGTTTATGACAAGCTCAAACAGCTTATGTTAATCACCTCCTCCTGACACAACAGTTAGAGATCATGCAAAATTCATTTTTCATTTCACAGTTAACATGAAACACAAGTAAATTATTCAGTTATTGTTCTATTAAAGTTAGGGCAGGCTTTGCAAATGTTACACGTTACAGCTTTAATCTTTCATGTTTGAATATGTTGGTTCAGTCATTCTCATTTATGATAATTAGCTTTTTTATTGTTGCTTACATCAATTTGTTTACAGTTAATCAATTATGTGCACCTGAGGCTCAAAAATCAAAGTTTGATCCAAGCTGTGGGTTTGGAGAATCATTATTCTCCGACTATTCGGGCATCCGGATACACAAACAAGCCAAGCCTTCAACTTGGTTCGTTGACATAGTCACAACTGCAGTCCTGTAGCAAGAAAGCAGAATAAAAACTAAGCGAACACAGAGAGCAGCCATTTTTTATGTGTTATGTTAATTAAGATTTCACATTCTCATATTACTTTTTAGGAACATGTCTAAACGGTGTGTCACCAGTGGTTTTGTCCTCCTAGTGCTGGAGTACTTTTGTCCTTGTACATACTATGAGATATTAATGATGATTTACTAACTGACTTTTTAAACCTCCATGAACTCCATCAGCTCAGAACGAGGTGGCTAATTAGCTGATTAATTGAATCATGCGTGGTAGAAAAACATGCAGGAAGCTCAGAGTTACTCCAGGTTCAGGACTGAGAACCTGTTAAAAGTATTAAGAGAACGAATCAAACGATGTGATATAATAATAAGAACAAGTAATACAATGTTCTTTATGTTTGTGTTTGTTAGCGTTTATGTCTGTTCTAGCGTTTAGGCTCTGTTACTATTTCCACCTGACTTGCTGAGTACTGTGACTCAGTGTGAAGCTGCTTTAGTCACCATAGACTATTATTGACAGTTTGTCACCTTGATTAATGTAGCAGGTAGACATTGTGGTAAGAGCTTGAGTATCTTTCACACTCTTTGCTAATCCTGAGCACATAACATTTGCTAGCAGTAACCGCTTCATAATTCAAAATGCAAAGTAATAAAAACTAGTCATGTAATCAGTGTCACTCAACCCCTTCCTGCCGTTCTATTTTTACATGTGACCTTCATTCAATCTAATTAAAATCCACGTTACCTAATGCATTAATGACCAAAGCGTTTGTTACACAGCCAAAACAGACATCAATCAAAAATCAGAGCTGTGCATTCTTTAAAAAACTTCTTTGGTTAAAATGAAGCCACAGTGTTTAAAATGGCAAGTAATTGCAGTGCATATCAACAGCATCACTATAATTTAATGTTACAAGACTTAATGTAGGATGACAAAAAGTTAAAGCAAAATAATAGCACAGCCCTCACATTAGCCCCAACAAAGCTGCTGTTAAATATATGAAAGTCTGTTGAGATCTGAATTTAAGGGCCTATAAGGTACTTTTTTATTTTCCCCTTGAAGTCCACATATAATGTTTGTATAAACCAAATAAATTATTGCATGTAAATACACTGCTTTCCATGACATAGGATGGATTATTGATTTTTTTTTGACAAACAGGACTCGGAGAGTTAAGTTAAATGATTCTTTCAGTATCAGTATGTTTTAAATTAAGGTGATGACTCAGTCATAGTTGATGAGAACAGCCGTGGTCCAGTAGTGGATGAGTTTGTTTTGTGGTGTAAATATTCATTTCTTAAGGTTAATATTGATAAAACTAAAGAGATGGTGGTTGATTTTAGGTGAGAGAGTAAAGATACCTCTTTTACAACAATCAATGGCTATATTGTTGAAAGTATTCACCCCCCTTTGGCATTTTTTTGTTCTGAGTTTTGCTAGCATTAAATGGATTACCTGGCATTAAAATGGATTATTTGAGGGTTAACGTAATTTCATTTACAGAACATGTCTATAACTTAACATCTGATTTTATTTTTATTGTAATGCAAAAAAACAAATAGACAAAATAACAGAAAACTTCAGTGTGCATAATTATTCACCCCCCTAAAGGATAAGTCTCTATGAGCTTGCCACATCTTGCCACTGGGATTTTTATCCATTCATCCAGGCAAGACTGCCTCAGCTCCTTCAAGTCAGGTGGTTTCTACTGGTGAACATCAATCTTCAAATCTGACCACAGATTATCAGTTGGATCAATGTCTGGGCTTTGACTAGGCCATTCCAATACATTTACACATTTCCCCTTAAACCACTCAAATGTTGCTTTAGCAGTATGCTTTGGGTCATTGTCCTGTTAGAAGGTGAACCTCTGTCCCAGTCTCAAATCACTGGCAGACCACTGTTTTTCTCAGAAATATCTCCCAGATAGCACCATCCATCTTCCCCTCAGCTCGGACCAGTTTCCCAGTCCCTGCTGCTGAAGAACATCCCCACAGCATGATCCTGCCACCACGTTTCACTGTGGGGATGCTGTTCTTGAGGTGATGAGATGTGTTGGTTCTGCACAAGTCAAAGTGTTTTTCTTGGTGGCCAAAAAATAAAATCTGACCAGAGTATCTTCCTCTATACATTTGGGAGTCTCCCACATGTCTTGTGGCAAACTCAAAACAAGCCTTCCTATTTTTGTCTGTCAGTAAAGGCTTTTTTTCTGACCACTCTTCTATAAAGCCCAGATCTATGGAGTGTACAGCTTATTGTGGTCATATGGACAGATACTCCAGAACATAGAAACAATGAGAAATAATGCATTTGATGGTGATCCGAGGGATCACAAGAGATTTGGATATTTTTTATAGCCCATCCCTGACTTCTCAACAACTTGTTCAGAGATCTCTTTGGTCTTCATGGTGTTTGGTTAGTGGTGCCTCTTGCTTAATGGTGTTGAAGCCTCTGGGGGCTGACAATACTGACAGATCACGTGACACTTAGATTATATCAATCAATCAATCAAATTTTATTTATAAAGCGCTTTTTACAACTGATGTCACAAAGCAGCTTTACAGGGTTTGCAATAACAGACATAA
>BRDA01054729.1:0-77407 GCA_036984385.1 Crenuchus spilurus | reverse complement strand
TAAATAACAGGTGTTTCAGTTTCATTGTCTAACACCTGTACATATATATAACCTGGAGTGTATGTCATGTGTTGTGTTGGTTTATCAGCTCTATCAGGAATGAGGGTACAGTGGAGTAAATTTGGTAGTTTGCCACATCATTTCATTAATTCATTGTGTATTCATGTGGTTCTAAGACGTTTTAAAAGACTGAGGGTGAGAATGTGTGGATGTGAGAGAAATGCTTCTTTGCTTTTGCTGTCATCTAGTTCTCCTGTTGCAACAGTACACCTGTGTGTTTCCCTAAACCAGTCCAACATCAACTCCTCTCTATTTTTGCAGCTTGTGCTGCTCTGATAGATGATGCTGCCTCACCAGAGTTGGCTTTCGTTACACATTAGAGTGCTGATTCCTGCGCTTACCTCCTTTTATTTCAGCCAGAGCAGCAGGAGTGATTGTGTATATTTACTTTCTCCTGAAGCAGTGAAACTGCTGCTCAGTGAGGTGAGGTAATGTTCTGGCTCCTTTTTTCATTCTCTCTGTAATTAACGGACTGAGATTTTTCATTTCATTCACCTTAGTGTCATAGATTAGTAAAATGTTTAACTCTCTCTTTCCAGCATCATCCCAGCCTTTCAAAACTTCAGCTTGTAGTTTGCAATTTTGGTCACAGAGGGGCGACAAATCCTACCCAGAGTTGTAATTTCAAGTAACACATATGACCCTCAACTGAGATGAGGACAAAAGGCGTTCAACTTCACCACTTCCAGGACAAGTATTAAAAGACAGTCAGTGTTTGAGGGAAGGGGTATTGCTATGTTTCTTCAAGTTCTTCAAGAAACAGTCTTCAAGTTGTCCTGACTTGTTTACAGAACCAAGCCTCATTACAGAGTGCTACAGTTGAGTGCAGAAGTAATACTTCTGAATGGTTCTCGGTAATGCTTCATGTATGATTTTGTTATAGAATGATTATAGATTAAAGCGTTACAAGATCACATCATTACAGAATGAAGATGACAGACATTGTAAACAGGAAGCAGTCTGTACATTCACTTTTTGTTCTGGGATTCATAAGCCGTTGGCCTTCCCCTTGATGTCTTACCACCACACCACATATACACTCACTCACTCTTTTGTTTACCTTTTCTCCTGCCCCCTCTTCATCTCTTCAGCTCTGTAGAGAAGAAGGGTCACATGCTCCCTTATTCTGTCATTTCTGCTCATACCACCTGCTTTTACTACCGAGACCTGAACACCCCACTCACTCCCTTTCTCCCTCTCCTTCTCTCTTTCTCTCTCTGCTCTAATAATAAACATACACTGTTTTATCTTGGGGCTGTTTAGAAGAGTGGGGAGCCCCCCACACATACACACATCTGCAGCTGGTGGCTAGAGAGAGGGAGGAAGAGAGAAAAAGAATGATGACTGTGAAGTGCGGGAAAGAGAAAGTGTGTAAGGCTTAAGAGATAATTAAAGGATAAAGTGAGGGGATGAAAGACATTGCTGGGTAGCACAAAGGTGATTTAAGTAAACAAGAAGGAGGAATGTTATCAGGCATTGAGGAGATAATGCTTATATGATTACACTTTTGGAAATGAGTGACTTGTGAACATTTAAAGCAATACTTTGGCAAAAGATTAAATGTACTTATTTCAAATACTATATCTATAGTCAATCAAGAACGACATCTTTGGTTCTGTGCATAAATGTTCTTATTTTGTTTTGTAATATTTATACTGGAAGATGGCTGTTTCTACCATATTAAACTATGTAATATACTTTTGTCCATGTCTATAGATAACATTGTCATACAGGGTAAGAAACCCTTATTCTGTTGCAGTTCTATTAAAATTGCATTACTCTATGGTTTGAGATTAGTGTCTGATGATTTAGACACACAGTTTCCATGATGCTAGTTGGTGAGATTTAAACTTCAATTCACTTGTTAGTATTTGTAGTCTTGTAGGTTCAGTCCAAAACCAAAGGGGCAAAGTTGACTGACTGACTACATTTCACATGTATTGCTCCAAACTAAGCTGGTTTAAACTGGACATATACCCTTTTCCACAATATTACAGAGTTGCTTGGGAGTCTTTACTAAATGTCTGTTACATTTTTCATGTAACTAAATACGTCAACGATTAATCACCAGGTCACCCATGGCTTTCATAACACCCCTCTCAAGAGCAACTGGTTTTAAGTGCCTTTCTATGTAAAGACACTTGGAAGCACTGCCCTTTTCAGCAGCCAGACTGAGGACAGAACTAAACTACAGTACACACACAGTGGCAGAACACAGCTGGCAGACTTGCTTTAGAATGTAATCATTATGAAACAATAAAAAAAGTTTTATTTCTTTATTGATAATTTTATTTCTTCTTTGCTTTGTTATCACTAATGCCACTCAAACAAGAGCTGATACAACATTTCTTGTAAATTTGCTGCTCTCTTTCTCAGCCATTTATACCATAATGCCAACACAAGCTTCACAAAAAACCTAACCAAGGTCTATATCCATCAAAGATAAATGAGTAAAATCAGACTTTCTCCACACAGTCAATAAAATCCAGCCACACACTTGGGGATGCATGTGAGTGAGTGGGTGAGTGGGTGGGGGAGGGAGACAGAAAGAACAACTGTAACAAGATGAAATTAATATCGCCAGATTGTCAGATGCCTAAACAACCAGCTACAAAACAACCGCAAACAGATCAACACCACTGAATGAGACAACAAAACTCTCATGGGTAACTATTAGGGATGAGCGAGTACACCACTTTCTGTATCTGTTCAACCATCTAAATTATCTGTACCTGTATCTGTACTCGGAGTGGGTGGGGCCTAAACTGGAATTGGGCGTGGTTTAACCGGAAGTGGGTGGGGCTTAAATTGTTACATAATTTTAAGTCTGAAATCTATATGAATTGATCAGAAGTTGCTATATGTATTGTTTATTTGAAAACTTTTGAGATTCAAATCAATGTTTTTGATCACAAAAGTAAGAACTATTTATAGAACATGAATATTTTTAAGTGCATGAATGAATACAGCTCATGCGGTAGGAAATTATGAACTACTAAGTATGCATGAACAATAGTTGTCATACTCAACGCAACTTCCTTTTTTATTTTTTATTTTAATTTTATGATCAGATTTTTTTCTTTCAATTATTTATTTATTTTTACTACCTAACATTTCTGGCATTCCCCCCCCCACAAAGTTAAACAATGTTGATTAAGGTCTGTGTGTGTGTGTGTGTGTGTGTGTGTGTGCGCGCGCGTGCGTGTGTGTGTGTGTGTGTGTGCGTGCGCATGCGTCTGTGCGTGTGTGTGTGTGTGTCCGACTGAGTGACTGTGTGAGAGGGAATGAGAGTGCGGAACAGCTCTGGCAGAGATGTGTCTATGTAGGGAGGGGCGGGCGCTCTGTGTGACTGGCCAATCACAGATCGTGAAGACAGTCCGTTACCCAATGAGGATTTTCCTTCAACACGAGCACGGATATTGACGAATTTTACTTGTTTAATGATTGTACTTGTCACAAATGCTTTATTTGTACCGGATACACATCTGAAACAAGTATTCGGCTCAACCCTAGTAACTATAACTTTTTCGAGATACTTTTAGGCTACAGTTCATTCTATGTAAAACAACCTTATTGGAACATGCACTTACATGCATGTTCACAGCAATAGCACAGTATGGCCAAAGCAAAGACCACAGCATTACACAAAGAAATATTACACAATAAAATACTCTTTTATTATTTTATTATTTAATAAAAGAGTTGGTATAAAACAAATGAAAAGCAGCAAAAACTGGAACTGTGAAGGCCAGGGCAGAATGGTTGGCTTGTGCTGCTGGAGTGTGATAGATATGGCTTAACACCTGGCTCACATTGTAGACAGGAAGCAGTAGAGTGGATGTTTCTAGAAAGCGTATTCAGTGAACTAAACATCACTTTTACAGGACACACATGGAAGCCATGAAGGAAGCCGACTAATGTCTGGTTTGAGGTCCTTATTGCTGCAAAGAATCTGCAGTGTCCCTACCCACACAGATGAGCTCACACATGGACAGAGATGCAGACAGTTTGGCCATATCTTATGTGTCTGTTTTGCAAACATTACGTTACACATTATTCTGCCAGTCACGTTCACAAACATTAACTGAAATATAACTAAACATTGAAAAATTCCTCTTTATAAGAATATACATGATATCATTGCAAATGTGCAAACATCATTGCACCAGAACCATCTTTCATAACAACTAGGAATGGGGACGGTCCAAGGTGGAAAAAATGCCTCTGCTGATTGTACAAATGTGTATCTGCATCAGGTACAGGCATGCATGAGAATTTCCTGTTTAATGGAAACACCTGCTGATGCAGCTCTCGCCCTGCCACATGCACAAACTGCACTTGAAATATTACAAATACGCTTCAAACCCACCCAAACAGAGCTTTACATCTCATCTTTGCAACATATACATGTTACAGAGTTAGAGAGCTATTCATATGAAAGCGCCAGCATCTTGAAAACTTGATGCTGGGTGAAAGTGTGAAAACAGCCAGTGATTACTTTTTCTCCATAAGGATGTGTGGTGTCATAGCACTCTCATAGCTTCTTTTTGCCTGTATTCATGTCCACAGCCTAGCAGAAGTATGGCTTTGCTTGGTTTAATCAAGTAGTTGTTTGTAGTGTTAGTAGAGTTGTTGTACAGCAGTGTGCAGCAGTATCAACCTTGCCCTACCGTCATGTACACAGGTCATGTACAGTATGCTTCATACACATGCAGTTAGTAAATTTCTGTACATACATTTTTGAAATCCTGCTGTTGTGGGTTTTGATAATGCACACAAAAGCTGCTAAATCTGAATGACTACATGAGTGAACAAGCTAGCTGGTTAGAAGCAACCATGAGGTGCTTCATAAAAAATTTGTAGTTGTATAGGCAAGGGATCTCCATGGTGACATGTCAGATTAGCAAATGGAAACTCTAGCTGAAGGAGAGAGAGTGAAAGTGAGTGAGGGAGTGAATTGACAGGTTTTGTTGATGAAAAGGAGAAACGCAGCCAAAGAGTAACCAATCCTCCTGTAATCTGCTCCTAAAGCTGGCAGACTGAGCGGCTTGGGGTTTTCCTGCTGGTTTGTGCTTCTCTTAACCTCAGAACCCCAGTACAGGCCCTGAGCGCCTGCTCGCTACTTTTTTATTAGGTTTAATTGATTAAATGTGACCGCGCCATTCATTTTTATGACTGCCCTCTGACCAGAGTGTAGCCTTTTCAAAGAAAACGGTATTAGTTAAACTGTGAATGAATGAGGTGAATAAAGTGTGGTGGCTCGTGTGGTTGAATTATGTAATCAACAGATTGATACAACACGGTAAAATTTACCTCAGGGTTTCACGGCAGAATTTTCTTCACATGGAAACATTTTTAAACATTTTTAACTTTATTTATTTTGCCTTTATACATTTCTACAATACTACATCCAGAGAGGACTATGAGTATGGGACTGTGGGACAGATAGTAATGTAAAATATAGTCTGACCTGAACATAATCTACTACCCAGTCTGAACCCCTATTGGCTTTAAAGCGCTGAATTACAAACTTCAAGGATCCCACAGCTTTACACTGAATCTACTATATAATAGATTCGATTTCAACTTTGTCATTACACATGTACAAGTACAAGGCAACGAAAAGTAGTTGCATCTAACCAGAAGTGCAATAAGCAGCAAGTTTAGAATGTGCAATAGATACTGTATATGCAGAATATAGGCAGAGATATGGACAAATATACATGTGAGTATATTATAGAAGTATTGTAAACTATTATGAAATATCCATGTGAATGTATTATAGAGGTATTGTAGACAAAATATACAGGTTAACATAATATGCAGATTTTATAGAAAATACTGTACGCTTTAATAATATAAAATGTATGTACATTATAATAAATGATGCAGAAAAATGTAGTGTAGTCAATAGCAAGAATACAGATGTATGAATGTTAATGGTGGACAGAGTTCAGTAAGGAAACTGCTCTCGGGGACAAAGTTGTTCCTCAATCTGCTTGTCCTGGTGCGGAGGCTCCTGAAGCACCTGCCAGAGGGCAAAGGTTAAACAGATTATGAGCAGCAGGATGGGAGGAGTCTTTAAGAATGCTGTGAGCACGATGCAGACAGCGTTTCTTTTGGACATCCTCAACTGATGAACGTGGATTCCCTGTGATATTCTGTGCTGTTTTCACCACTCATGGAATTCAGTTGCGGTCTGCGACATTGCAGTTCCCATACCATACTATGATACAGCTAGACAGGATACTCTCAATCGCACAGCGAAAGAAGTTCACCAGGATGGCTGAAGACAGGTGTTGACTCCTTAGTGTCCTCAGGAAAAAAGCGCTGGTGAGCCTTCTTGACCAGGGTGGAGGTGTTGGTGGTCCAGGACCGATCTTTTGATATGTGTGTTCCCAGGAACTTGAAGTTGGTGTGCGTGTCACCTTTTTCCTTCCTGAAGTGTATAATGAGTTTCTTTGTTTTGTTGGTGTTAAGAAGATGGTTATTATCAGCACACTTATAATTATTTAAAAATGTAATATATAAAATAAGATATTATAGTTTTGAAAAATCTGCTGAAAGCCCCTTTAACTGTACATATAATTAAAAGAGATTAAAAGAGAAAGAGGTTTTTCTTAGTTGATAATTTTATTGTTACTTTGACAGCTAGTTACTAGTTATAGCCATGTAGGTGTGTGCACAACAGGCAGCTCAAAACAACCCTTGTTCAACGCTAACAATCAAATGCATCCCTCCAAATCTAATACATTTCTTCGTTCCAACCCTGCATGCACATACAGCTCTGTCACTATTCATTTGCATGAAGATAAGCTGAGCTGAAATTGATAGCATTGCTTGGATCATTAACATCATGTTGCCCATGGTTGTATTACTGTTATGAGGAGAAAGCTGATGATGCTCAAGTCTCCCCCTTCAGCAGAAAAATCTGATTGAATTGCTGGTAAAGGTATACATTCAAAAAGGTTGTGAAGGTTTATTTTTGACTGATTAGCTTAACTGCTACTCCAGGAAGCCATAAGATCTAATAGATAAATTTATTTGTTGATTGTGAATTCTGTACAGCTGAAATACGCTACCGGTCAAAAGTTTTATAACAGAGTCTGAACGTTTTTGGTATGTGCCTAGTTGGGGTTCATCCTACAAGATAATATCCTAAAACATAATTCCAAGCTCTGCCAGAACTACCTCAAGAAAAAACATCAAGATGGCCAGCTTGAAATCATGGACTGTGGCAGCACAGTCTCCAGACTTAAACCCCATCCAGCTGATTTAGGATGAAGTGAAAAGCAAATAAACCTACAAGTGCCAACATTTATGTGACGTTCTGCAGCAGATTAGTGAAGAACTGTCTGAAGAATGTTTGATGTCTGTTGTGGAAAGAAAGTCATGAGTGTGTTCAGCTGTTATATCTGACACAGGTGGTGACTTTGATGAGTCCAAAGTTGAGATACATTTTGGTCGTTAAATTGATTCCATGAGTTCTTATTTAACTCCTCTGCTTTCATTTCAGAGTGCAATGAGACATTAAACTCAATCATTTTAAATAGAAAACTAGAAAATTTTGTGTGTTCTAAAACTTTTGACCTGCAGTGTAGTTTAGCTACTCTGCTGGAAAATCTGCACATTTACATTTACAGCATTTGGCAGATGCTTTTATTCAGAGTAACGTACAACAGTGTTTCCATTAAGAGAATTATCTCAGCTAGTACAGACAAGTTAGAGTCCAAACTACTCTTCAGTTCAGACACTGTTAGAACAAAAACATCACTAATACCCTGAAAGAAGAAAAGATACAGAATTATACACAACAAGAGCATAACAGTGCATTACAATAAATGTTTTAAACTAGTGCTCGTTTATGTGTTCAACAAAGAGATGCTCTTCAGTCTGTTTGAAAGAGTTATAAGAACCATTATAAAGAGTTCATAATTTACAGTGAGGAAAATAAGTATTTGAACACCCTGCGAATTTGCAAGTTCTCCCACTTAGCATCCCAAAAACATCATCCCTACAGTGAAGCATGGGGGTGGAAGCATCATGTTTTGGGGTGTTTTTCTGCACATGGGACAGGACGACTGCACTGTATTAAGGAGCGGATGACCGGGGCCATGTATTGCGAGATTTTGGGGAACAACCTCCTTCCCTCAGTTAGAGCATTGAAGATGGGTCATGGCTGGGTCTTCCAACATGACAATGACCCAAAGCACAGAGCCAGGATAACCAAGGAGTGGCTCTGTAAGAAGCATATCAAGGTTCTGGAGTGTCCTAGCCAGTCTCCAGACCTAAACCCTATAGAAAATCTTTGGAGGGAGCTCAAACTCTGTGTTTCTCAGCAACAGCCCAGAAACCTGGCTGATCTGGAGAAGATCTGTGTGGAGGAATGGGCCACAATCCCTGCTGCAGTGTGTGCAAACCTGGTGAAAAACTACAGGAAATGTTTGACCTCTGTAAAGTGTACTGTACCTTTGACCTCTGTAAAGTGTAAATATTAACATTGATTTTCACAGGTGTTCAAATACTTATTTGCAGCAGTAACACGAATAAATTATTAAAATTATTCAGGATTTTTTCTTTTAGATTATGTCTCTCACAGTGGACATGCACCTAAGATGAAAATTTCAGACCCCTCCATGATTTCTAAGTGGGAGAACTTGCAAATTCTCAGGGTGTTCAAATACTTATTTTCCTCACTGTAATTCAGAAATAAATGGTCATATAATTAATATTCATCATATGTAAAGTGATATATCTCAAGCTTTATTTTGTGCTAATGTTTTTTATGTGTCACTGTATAATATAATGAAAAAAGGTGTGGGTTGCAAGATTGACAGTGCTTCCATTTTAAACCTTGCACCCCATAAATGCCTGCACTGTGCATGGTAAGTTGCAGTATTGAAGTAAACATTAATTTCAGATTAGAATTTGAGCATGTGCTGTAGCTACACTTGCACTTGTTTGTATATATATACTGTATTTATATGGCCTTCTGTTTTTGGGTTGTTTTCTAAAGTTTACCAGCTCTGTATTTCTTTCTTTCAAACACAACTTTCAATTGTTATTGTGAGGTGATCATTGTTAGCAATAAATGAATGAAAATGAAGGGAAATATATTTGGATGGAGCTAAACTGCAGTGATACTTTTCTCTTGTATGCTCTGTATGTCTTACATGTAGTTTATTTCGACAGCCCCAGTTCACAGTGTAGAATTGTGAGCATATTGTAGATGTCTGTGGGTGTAGTGTTTGTGAATTTGACTGGCAAAGTTACTGCATTACGTTATTTCTCCCCTGCTGACCTTTCGATCCTGCCATGACTTTCTGAGAGAAAGAGAGTGCAGAGAACATATGATAATAATTGTAGCGGTGACAAGTGAGGGAAAACTGCTCAACACCACCTGAATGAGGTCAAATTTCCAGGAAATATATCCAGGAAACGACAGGAAATTGAATTATTGGATAAAAATAGATTTATTATTGTTCAAACAAATGGCCCTGGACATGGGGTCATACCATATGGTCAGTTACTCTCTCTTACAGCATTGATAAAAAAAATTAAGTTAAAGTAGAAATGAAGCTAACCTGTGTGCAGAGCATGATATCAATTCAGGTTGTGTGTAGCCTTTCAGTTGAAAGGAAAGCAGCAAACCAGCTGAACCACTGAGCTGGCTTAGGTGGATGTAAAGGGGCCACTGCATTTTACTGTTTCACATTCAAGTCTATAAGATTGGGTTGTTAATTCTTCCAAACTCTTGGCGTAGAGAACAGTTTGAAGTGCACGTGTGCATTCATCTACGGAAAATGAATGCAGCCGTTTGCTCCAAAGAAAACAAGTGTTCAACAAGGTGAATACACTCAGTGAATTGTAGAGGAGGGGGAAGACCACAGTCCTACATGTTTAACCTCAGAAATCCTCATTCTTGCACGAAAAACTCCTTACACTCCATGGAAACCTTGCAAGGACAAACACAACGTAAAACTAACCATTAGTACATACAAAAATAAATTGATGTCCATCATAATGCAAATTGTGGGCATGGTAAATAAGTACAGTACATCATTCACAAACCTACATTATCATCAATCATTTTAAGTAGTGCCCCTGCACTCAACAATTTCATCACCGCCTGGTACGTGTGGTTTGTTTGGCCAAATTAAAAAGTTTGGTAGCATTTTATTCCAGAAACAACTATAGACAGAGTAACTCTGACTTTGTGTAAATATAGTGGATGATTTGCTTCTCTCAGGCTGCAAAATAGAGATTAATTCTGTTTACATGGCTGATTGCTCTCGGTTTAAGTTTTCAGTGTCATTGTTTTTTTTCGTTTAATGTGACAGAAAGTGAACCTGGACTTAGGGACATCTCTGTAACTTGCAGAAACATTTCTGTACATGACATAGACTATACACAGTTGCTCAATGTTATATAGTAGAAAGGGAGGTACACTCAAAAAAGAAATGCTTTAAATGAACTTAATTGAATCATGGACAGTGGTTCCACACAAAACAATTGTGTTTGTTCAACATAAAAATCTCTTTTGAAGGCTACGCAAAAAACTTGTGTGATTAAAGCACAACCCAATTTTGTCAATCCAACTCAAAGTAGTCATGTTCACCTAAGCCAATTCAAATACTTTACAGTAACTTATAAAAATAAGATTCTCAGTTCATCGCTGGGTCACACACACAATTTAGAGAACCCAATTCACCTGACCTCCATGTTTTTGGACTGTGGGAGGAAACCCACACAGACACGGGGAGAACATGGAGACTCTGCTCAGATGGGGACTCGAACCCAAGACCTCAGTGCTGAGAGGTGAACGTGCTAACCACTAAGCCACTGCTGGTCTCTGTCTGTGAGGAGTTTGGGTGTTCTCCCTGTGTCCGTGTGGTTTTCCATTGGGTTCTCCGGTTTCCTCCCACTTCTATTCTAAACATAATTACAATGCACTAGATCAAAATTGATAGAAACATGACAGAAGCTGAGAAGAAACATGAAAGAAGAAACAAGTTGCTTGTCAAATTTGCTTGTATTTCATTGAAAGAAACACTTATCTGCTGGAAGCAGATGCGGCACCAACGTGCTACCCCAATGTAACTAAAGTAAGCTGGATTAACAGGTGGCACGGTGGCTTAGTGGTTAGCACGTTCGCCTCTCAGCGCTGAGGTCTTGGGCCCGAGTTCCCATCTGAGCAGAGTTTCCATGTTCTTCCCATGTCTGTGTGGGTTTCCTCCGGGGTCTCCAGTTTCCTCCCACAGTCCAAAAACATGGAGGTCAGGTGAATTGGGTTCTCTAAATTGTGTGTGTGACCCAGCGATGAACTGAGAATCTTATTTTTATAAGTTACTGTAAAGTATTTGAATTGGCTTAGGAGAACATGACTACTTTGAGTTGGATTGACAAAATTGGGTTGTGTTTTAATCACACAAGTTTTTTGCGTAGCCTTCAAAAGAGATTTTTATGTTGAACAAACACCATTGTTTTGTGTGGAACCACTGTCCATGATTCAATTAAGTTCATTTAAAGCATTTCTTTTTTGAGTGTAGGAGAGTGTCTTTTTTACAATTAGTATAAAGAATTTACTTCTGACATTCTAAGATGTTGTAATGAAAATAACCCCAAAATTGTGAGTGGTATAGAGAAGCATTAGGCTAGATTATTTAGTTCAAGTTCATTAGGTTTTCATTGTCATTCCAGCTACATACAGTACAGTACATAATGAAACAAAACAATGTTCCTCCAGGACCAGGTGCAACACAGAACACAAGTGTAAAGACAACATACAATAAACATGCAATAGTACAGGACTTATACTATAGTACAGGCCCTCTAAGACACATTACAGGACAGGACAAATGTCGTGATGGTCAGTACACAGTACTTTGAGTGATTGACTAGTGGGAAGCAAGATTCCAGCCAACAGTGAGTGTATTGTTCATTAAGCAAATGTGCAAATATTGCAATGATAGTATACAGTGCTGTGCAAATGTTCAGTGATATTTAGCCTTGAGAGTCAGACTGTGTTAAGGAGTCTGACAGCCTGAGTGAAGAGATTGTTGGACAGTCTACGGTGAGGGTCCGAATGCTGCAGTATCTTCTACCAGAAGGCAGAAGGGTGAAGAGAACATGTGATGGATGTGATGGCTCCTCCACAATGCTGAGAGCTTTCTGGATGCAGTGTTTGTTGTAAAGGTCTGTGAGAGAAGAGAAAGAGACCCCAATGGTCTTCTCAGCCATCCTCACTGTATGCTGGAGAGTCTTGCAGTCAGATGTAGTGCAATTCCCAAACCAGACAGTTTTGCAGTTGCCCAGGATGCTTTCTATGGTTCCTCTGTAGAAGGTGGTGAGGATGGGAGGAGGCAGATGAACTTTCCTTAGTCTTCTCAGAAAGTAGAGATGCTGTTGGGCTTTCTTACTTATGGAGCTGGTGTTGAGGAACCAGGTGAGCTTCTCCACCAGCTGAACACCAAGGAATTTGGTGCTCCTGACAGTCTCAATGGGGGTTCAGTGGAGAGTGGTCTCTGTGTCTTACCATGGTCTTCATGTAACTGTGAGACTTTTCATTGAGAGCAGATGTGATTGGTAGAATAATTCATTTAAATGTAGCAGTATTAAGGATATATTACTCTGATTTTCAAAATAAGGTGTGATATCTCTAAACTTAATTTGGCTTGCAGTTGAATTTAATCTTTTGTTAAGACAGTAAGGTGTGAGGAAACTAGATCTTGTTCCCTGAGCCCTCAGTATACAAGGTCCTTTACTTAACAGTTTTTTTTTATACAGAGCATTTCCATGCCTAGCAGAAATTTAAACACAGGTACTTTATCTAGATACCAAGACACCACTCTTTCTGTGTGGTCCACATCCCCCCCTTCAGCCTTCAGCTCACTTCAACAGTCCCTATCTTTCACAATAATTTTAGTGTGGAGTCTTTTGTGACCCCTTTCCCTAATCTTCACTTGATGAAAATGTACCATGAACAGCTCTGGCGACTGTTGCCGCCCTGAGCTCAACTCCCAGCCTACCACAGTTGCAGTTTTGATAAATTTCATGATTAGTCATGCTTGCATACGCAATTGTTCTCAATGAAAGGACGTTGCACACGGCAGCGTGTAAAATTCTAATGGCAAAGCCATGCAGTGATTCCTATCATCCTACTTTCCCCATTACCACCCTGGATTATCAGTCTTGATCGCAATTTCCACATTTTCCTCTGCCTCTGAGGTGGAAAATTAATTACACTTAACAAACACATTTTATAATTCACTGTGTTGGCTTTGCTTTCTTTCCTTATCAGAATAAGAAATAGAAACATTCAAGAAAACATGCAATGTTTGGACTAGATTTCTGTAATTTTGTCACTTCTCAATTTTCTGAAATGTTAGATTTTTACTCTTATTTTTTAGTCGAGCAATAAATGGTAAGATATACAGTTATTGAATTAATGTTTGCTTTACTTCAAGCCAATAGAGAAAACGTGATCATTTATTAAAACCAGTTATGAGTCATGTTTTGTCCTCCAGGACAAGAGTTTTCCAGGAATGCATCACATTCTTAAAACTTTCTGTGGGAATGAAAATGGCCTAACCTTAACTTTAGGCCACATGTTTAGATCTCTAAATACAGAAGTGGGATGATGTTCAGGATGTGATGAGGCCGGACACACCAAGCTCGATTGGGGACGTGTATCCGAAGCTAATCAGTTTTGGTTTCGCCTGTGAATCTGGGCTGTAAACCTTCCAAATGCAGACCATCCGCCCACAAACCCCAAGCACACACCTGCTTACGAGACGAGTTTCCCCAATCTCAGGGCAGGCTTTGTTTCCATCTTTTTTTCTTTCTTCCCTTCCTGCCTCTGCACAAACACGCATCTCTGTTATCTAACCCCACTGCACGAATACAGCAGGGTTTAAAAAACATTTACCGTATGTCTGTCTCACAGTCGGCAACAAAACGGTCTCATTGGATTTGATGCTTGGAGGAGGGGAGGAGGAGAGGAATGAAGGGATCCGGCTTTGATCTGAGGCAGATGTTGCTCTGGCCTGAACCAGAGTATTTTTACTGCCCAGAGTAGCTCTCTCTCTCACACACACATACATGCTCACACACTGTGGGTCCTTACTGCATTTCCAAAGCAGTTGCTTTTTTCGGGGTGGCAAACATGCAACATCTCATCGCAACCATTGCTGAGGCAACCTGTTAAAAAATGGAAACACTGTAAGGGATCAATCAGTCATCACTAATGTTGCTAAGCCTATTGGAGACAGTCGTGAGCTAATAAACCACGTTTGTTTAAGGAACAAGAGGATCAATTTGGAACGTAATGTTTTGAGGTTTCTGGAAGGTTGTCAAGGCTCTGGAAAGTCCTGTAACACTCAGATTTTCTAAGAGCAGCCCAGCACAACTAAGAGAAATGGCATTTGAACAAACATTAGAAAACCATTTGATGTTATACTGCTTTTTTTCTCCACCTAAATAGCTTGGGAAACCTGTGAAGATGGAGAGATGTTTGTTCTGAAAACACAGAGGTCCTGCATACCACTAAAATAACAGAAATTGTACGACTGTGTATCAGCTGCTCTATTTAGCTTTCAGCATAATATGACATAGGGTTGTTATCAACGCCCTTTGAAATATATTTTGGGTCATCTGTTTCTGTAGGAGGCCTAAACATCATATGCATATGCACAGCGTGAGTCACAGCCAAATGTATGTTACCAGATATATGCTGTCGTAAAGCTTGGCATGATGATATATTGCTGCCAGACACAAATCTGCTAGGAATGGAGTGTAAACACTCAGAGAATAATAGGTCCTAAAGCATTTAACCATGAGATTCCAAGACAAAATTGGGCAAGCACTCTAAACAATGAAATTGCACCACATTCCATTCCTGTACACATCCCTCCATGTACCACAGCCAATGAGGGTGTACACAATTACAGGCATATTAAAGATGTTTTGGAGTTGGGTTGTGTGTAATGGTTTTCATTGCTGTGGTGATTAAAGGTACGTAAGCCAGGGAGAGGTCAGCCATTTTTGAGATGGTAATGTCAGGTTGAGAGGTGATGTCTGATGGAGGTAGCTCATGTTTGTTTGCTGCAGTCATTTGTGATTGAATGTCAGTTCATACAGGGGGCAGGAGTTCATGGTGTGGTTGAAGTACAAACCCAGTAAGAGATAGAGACAGCTGAATTATTGACATTACTAAAAGCTTACTTTTTTTGTAAAACTGTTTTTATAAAAAAACAAAAAACAAACAAACAAAAAAAAAAAAACATGAACGCTAAGTGGTAGCATTTTCTCATTTTGTATATAATCTGTAACATAGTTACAGTCTATCAAAAACATACAGCATATGCCTGAAACTGAAGTGTGGTAGTTAATCAGACAGCTGTTTAGAGTCCAGACAGTGTGTGTTTGATTTGTTCTGTTTGTCATATACTGGTTGTTAAGACCACCAGCTGGAGACCACACCAAGGGGCAATCATACTGATGAGTTTTTTTTAAATAGTCAATAAATATCACTTTCAAAATGCAAGAAAACTACAGGTCTTTTACCTTAATGTTTTATTTTAATGTTATCAGTCTGTACTTAATACCAGTCACAGATTAATAAATTTATAGAGATTAATGCTGTAATATTCAGTCATTGTTTTTGCTCTATTTTCCATGCACTAATGAAAACCTAATGGAATTATCATTAATGTCTCGCATGGACATTTACATTACATACAGTATTCTGTTTTAATGTCTTTGAAATCCCTACTCTTGATCTACTGAACAGTGTGTGTTTAGTTCCTTTTAAATATGTTGGTTAATCAACACAGTGGGTATATTTGCAAAAATGTGTTGTCTTACATCTGTGATTTAATCTGTTTTAATGGGAAACATATAAGATTCTCACTAGAAAATTTGTCATCAGACTAGTTCAGTTAGCATTTTAAACGCTGTTAGTGAGTAAAAAAACTAGTTACAACAATACTGTTTGTTACATAACTGAAGTAGGGCTGGGACGATATGGCCTAAAATCAATATTGCGATATATTGAGCAGTTCACCTCGATAATGATAAATAGACGATAATACTAATACACACAGACCCCAAAAATAAATATATTAGGCCAACATAAATACTTCACAGCCAGTTATATTGATGGTACAATTTCCTTTTGATTACCACTTTAATTAACTTTAAAACATAAATAAATGAAAAAAATGTCTTGGACAGAAAAGACACCATTAACCTCATCAATACACTCACTCCTGAGGTGCTATTTAGAATTTACATCAAAAAGCTCCTGGTTTGTATGTTTACGGTCAATATACTTTCTGATGTTGCATCTGTTCATAAGAACTTTGCACACAAGACATTTTTCCTGGACAACAGATCTCACGTGAACTCTTCTTTTGAGTGCATACATTTCCAGGTTTTTTTCTGCCCTGAGTGGACATGGCTTGGCACTGGGTGGACATGGCTCTGCACTGGGTGGGAACTGCTTGGTACTGGGTGGACACAGCTCTGCACTGGGTGGGAACTGCTTGGTACTGGGCTTTACACTGTGTGGGCACAGATCTGCACTGGGTGCATGCAGCTTTACACTGGGTGGGCACGCCTTGGTACTGGGTGTGCATGGCTCAGCACTAGGTGGGCCCAGCTTGGGACTTGTAGAACATGGCTTTGACAGAGGTGTTGTGGTTGATTGTTTAGTCTTACACACAATCAAATGGTTTTCAAAGTCTTCTGTACGCAGCACCATTGACTGACAGTATATACAGTGGTAATGGAGTTGTGTCCTGCACCCTAAGCCACATCGGTGAATAGTGTATCCTGAAACATGAGAAAATAAATTCTATAAAGTGTGAGGCCATAAAAATAATTGTAGGTCTCTGAAAGGCTTAGTAATGACAGTAACCGGCTTTTGACACAACAGTACAACATAAATTGTACAATATGTACAATATCTAATGATGTATATAATTATATAAATATGATTAAGCCTCAAATGACAACAAGGTATATACACCTCGTTGAGTATACTGATTTAAAAGTTGTAATGTGAGGCTTAATCATATGTGCAGTTTACAAAGTCTGATATTTATATAATTAGTCTGATATTTATATTATTAGTCTGATTATTTATATTATTAGTCTGATTATTTATATCATTAGTCTGATATTTATATAATTAGTCTGATATTTATATCATTAGTCTAATATTTATATAATTATATACAGCTATGACATGTTTGGCATTGTAGATAACTATTATATGTTAGATATTGTGTGACTTATTGTACAGCCTATGTTGTACTGTTGTGTTAAAAGACTGTTATTGTTGAGTTAACTGACTGACCTTCATGTTGGACTGCTCGGTTAAAATGTAGTTTGAGATGACTCCTAAGTTTACTGGCTGATGTTGGCTTATAATACTCTATGGAGCAAAATAGGCAATGATATTTGTCGCAGCATGTGTCACATCGCTCATATATCGGCAACGATCTTCCTTCTTGTATGTAAATATGCATTGCAACACATATAACCGTCGCAAACCTCCTTTAACATTCGCAGTGTACATGTGTTTACCGTGCATGCGCTTCCACTGGCATGAAAATGCTGGTGTAAATCCGTGGCACATGTGAATACTGACTGCCCTACGGAGAGCAGCGTCTTAAAGGAACATGAACGTAGCCGAAAAAAACCTCAAAACGACTTTCCTTTTCATTTTTTTTAAGACACCGAAAATACCGAAATGGGCAAAATGACGTCGGTTATTGTCATAAATTTTGGTATCTGTAAATTTTCTGTCTATCACCCAGGCCTAAACTGAAGGTATATATTATGCATCTGCCCCTAAATCTTTGTGATTATCCTTAAACTCAATTACTGGAGATAGTGATCTGTCTAGACACTGCATCTAAATCTGTCAAATGTAAGCTGTCTGAAGAACGTCCATATTTTACAGAGCTTGTTGTTTTTCTTCTTGTTATCACTGTACCTGTGCAAGCTGTGGAAAGTGTAAGCATTTTAAAGACCCTCTCAAAGTACTGAACATTTTTATATACTTCCTGTTTTTTGAGAGCAAAAGATTCTACAGTTGAGTAGCTCAAAGGAATTGCATTTTGATGTAATAGCTTCACTGTCAAGGCTATTATCTTCAGAACAGTTCACAAGGGACAGACCTAAATCAGATTATTATTCATTCTACAATAGTTGTAACAAAGCATGGCAGAACTGTTGACCTTTAACATTCACTTTGCCAAGTCATACATCTCCTCCAATGTGCAGTAAATCATGAGTGTTTGAGATCAAAGTGATAAATGCTGTCTTTCCCTTGTTTGTAGAAGCAGTTAGAATAAAAGAGCATTGTCCTTGAAGTTAGTGTCTGCCATTTTGTTTTTGGTCGATTTTGGCCTGTGTTGAGGAGCTGAAAGGGGAACTGAGGCAAACAATCCCCCTTGATTCTCTGGGTGAACCCATCACTGTGGCTCCTGAAAAGGATCTGACAGGCCGTGGCTCAGCGGTGGAATACTACTTTTCCATCTCTTCTCAGTGACAGCCAGCCGGGGAGCCCTTCCATCAGTTTCTCTCATTCAGTGACTCATTCTAACCCTAATACATTGCACAAATAAAAGACTCTCCTCAGTGGGGATGAGACACCATATTGCACTATGATCAATGGCCTTTGCCAGAACGCCTAAGCTCTTTTGGGTTTTGGAACCGATAAGATAGGAAGAACACAGCTGTGGAAAAGCAGGTCTAAACAGCTTAGCCTAAGCTGAGCATATCACTTATTGCTCGCTTGCTTATGGCTGCTATGAGATAGCTGACATCTAGCCTGGCTAATTTATCAATCCCAACGAGAATCTCGTCTAAACATAACTAAAGTGGCCTGACCCTGCACTCTGAACTGAGGCGCAGAAGGCGATTCCTCTCTGCATAGTAAATATACAGAGTGTTTGAAGTACTTGCTGTGAAACTCAATAAGAGGTTAGTGTATAGAGAGGGAGTGTGTGGGCGGCAATAAAAGCACATTGAGGGTAAATGCATCTATCTCCGACCCAACGAACACCATTAGGCATTAGCACTCATACGTCTGAAGTGTGAGAGAAAGGCAGGACTCAGTGATCCATCCAGAGGTGTAGGACAGACAGAAGCCATATGGCTCATCGCTAATACTGCATCGTCTATGCAATAATGCCATTAGTGTTGATATAAACTAGGGTGCAGAGTTATCTGTTGTCAAACTCTTCTTATTCCCGGTGTGCTACAAAAAAAGAACATACCAGAACAAGATACGGGGAGAGATAAGTTAATTGATAGTAGTGGTATGAGAAAGAGCAGGTTAATGTCAGTCTTAGTAATACAACAAAGTACTCATTTCTTTGCTGTTGTAGGCCAAATAATGCGGAGTAAAATCTTGTGAGAAAAAGTAAGGAATGGGTTGAAAACGACGACCTACCATTGTCCTAATTACACAGCTTTGAGACTGGAGATGCTATAGATCACCAATGCAGTCACCTTGGACCAAAAGTATCATGAATCACAAGTAACCAAGGAACAAGTTTAACATGGACTCCAAAGACATGGTTTACCAAGCTCCAAGTGGAAAGACCATTAGCAAGAGTAATGTTGTTTATGTACACTGTGAGTCCGTGTGTGTAAATTAATTGAGATTCTGTTGCCGCAAAGTTTCTCATCTGGCCAAAAGGGCGATCGTTACTGTTTTCATTTCCATAAAGCATTAGTGAGAAGGGGGAACGTATGCGTGAAAATGAATCTGTTAAGATGAATATTCGACTTGGCTTACCATTCAAGCTTCCATCCCATTACAAGCCTCTCCACTTCTCAGCACAAATGTTCCTCATTTTCTTGGCAGCAAGTAAGGAAACAATGTGCTCCACTGCCTCAGAGAAGCAAAGAAAGAAAGACAGGAGAGGAAAAAAAAGAAAATACATAACTCTGCAAAGACCATTGTGGCGTTATTCTAGGTAATTGCAATTTCGCGGCCTTAGAAAAATACAATCACTGTAATTGCAAAATTAAAAAATAGCTATATTTTAATTGCTTGCAGGCTCCTTGGAGATGGAGTGATATTTCAGCTGCCTGTTTCCCACCACACAAAGTGCTCTAAGTGTTTAAGTCAAATCTCTCAGACGGGTCTGAGATGCAGTAATCAAGCCACCTGGCCTGCTTCTAGTTTACTCTAAAAGCAACCATGCCTTGCAGAGTTGCATTCACTGGAAACCACTGGTTGCATGGCTGACCTCATCCTTAATGTTTTTTTTTTGTGTACAAAACAAATTTGTGATAACGCTATCACAAATTAGTGTTGTACACAGAAGGTCTGAAAAGCATGTAGGTCTGAAAGCATGAAACAGATTTATAACAGCTCCTGCTCTAAAAAATCAAAAGACAGGAAAGAATTTATTATAACTTCAGGGACTTGCTGTTATTGACATTGAGAGCTGACATTTACCCCCAATAAAAAGGACAAGCAGGACGTCTAATGCAGACGCACTTCCAATGAAAGTATTCTGTCAATTTGTCTCTTGTTACAAAACTTCTGGAAATAGAGGAAAAAGAAATTCAGAGAGGGTTTGGAAGCTTATGTCGCCTGGCTACTGTTCAGAAGAAGTGCACTGCAACAGCTTGGACATGTAATAACACGCGTCAGTGATATTGAAAACAATAGGCGTGCTACTGCTGCTGACCAACTCCCTCAGCCTCAGTGTTTACATCAGCCAGACCGTTCTCGCTCATTTAGCGCTCACGATTCAGGAGGGGAACCGTCACATTTTTCAGCGCGTCCTCAAAGTTCATGTAAACGCTGGGAATGTTTAAAGAGTGGGAATGAGGTCTTCCCGAGTCTTCCAATACTCAGTGTGGTTAATGAGAAGAAGTGCTCTTTGATTGTTTCTGCTCTGAAGACAGCAGTAGTTTATGGCATTTTCCTGCTTCTGTTAATGTGCATATTTGTGTGAGAGAAAATTTTCTCAGCCTTTCATGTGTTTTCATTTGGCACATGATCTAAAGTGCTATGGTCTGGTTTCAAAATGGGGAATCTTTTCCTGCTTTCTGTATGGTACTGGCTGTTGGCATCAGATTCTTGCTGATAAAATTACAAATGTGCAGGTGAGAAAATGAACAGCGTCACACTTGAAAATGGAATGAAAATTGAAAATGTAATATTCAGTCATCACTTACTGTAACTGCCAAAGATTGAATTATTTTCACATTCATCAAAACTGATGCCTTTGGTTTCAGTGCCATCACCAAGAAACATGTGTCTACTTTGGCATTTACGTTGTCACTTAGCTTAACCAAAGTGAAACACTGGAGAAAACTAATAGACAGAAAGCTCTCAGCTTTTCCATAGGATTTAAAAGTGATTTTTATCTTTTAGCTTAAAGATAGCAATCTAAATGTGTCTGTTATTCAGTCCTAAGACCAGTATTCTTACTTTCTCCATTAGATAAGTGCCAAGAAAAAAAGTCTGGTGAAGTGAGCTCAAAGTGTTGGAACAAACTGGTCTCATACAGAAGGGCAGACGGATTGACATGGGCAGAGATGAATCTAGACCGGCTCACATCTGAACCATATTTAGAGCATCTGAGAACTCATAAAACTGTAAAAGCACAATCAGTGAGCCACTGCTCCTCAGTGGCATTCAGAGTAACTGTATCTCTCCTACCAGGCAGTGCTAATAGACTGCGCGGTGTATGGAGGAGGATATTGAAGCCATGTGGAGAGAAGCCCTGCTTCATATAATATAATGGAGGCCCTCACTGAATTACAAGTGTTCACTGATACTTACAAATCAAAAATCTAACATTGACTGAATGTTACTTGGAATGGTAATTCTATAGAATTCTATATAAATGATTGCTAGTTTGTTTCAATCACATTAATAGCCACTAAAGGTTAATTACATGGCAGTGAGACTTGAAATGTGATAATGAATTTATGTGAGGTCGGGTTTACTCTAAGGTCAATCTGTGTAGGACTGTACATTTGGGAGGTCTGTGTCAGCTCCTAATGTGTGTGTTATCATCTGATGAGTCTCTGTCTTGTGGTTCAGTGCCTGTGTCAAACACAATTCACTGACTGAGTAGATGTGTATTTAGGCTGGTCCTGCTCCAGACCAGGCCCTGTCCTCTCCAGTTTGACTGCAAATATATGAGTTCTGATTGGAAGCAGCAGGCGTTTCACAGTCAGTTGGACACTATCAGAAAACATTGCTATGCTTAGCTGGAATATACAGTCTCTGTGCTATGAAACTGTGTTTGGGAAAAAAAAAACGTTCTTCAATGTTTACTGCTGTTGTCCAGTATTGTTTCGTTTTGTGGGCACATTCAGTTTTTATTGGTAGACCATTGCACAAAATTAAGACTAATATGTATCTCTTTTCTGATTGGCTGCCATGTAATGTACCTCATTCATAAAGCAGACAGATGGAAAATGCATTTATGTCTTTACATCACGATTGAGCAGGTTAATCTGCTGTATATTGTGAATGTTAAATCAATGTAAATAAACATTGTTTTTTCTGGCGTTTGATTAAAAAGGCTGTCTATACAGTATAAACACATGGGTGGTTAACGTAAAGAGAAATATTGGTTCTTCAGTGCTGTGGTCCCTTTTAAACCTTCAGTAAAGTTCACAGAACTTGATATGATGTGGTAGTGATCAGGTTAAAGATAGGAACATGTTGGCAAATTCAGCATTGTGAATGTTTATCAGATCTGTCTCCAAAGATCATATATCTTATATCGGGCAATGGTAAAACATTGCATGTTGTAGATTCACTGCTAAGGTGAAGGTTGATCTTTCAGAGTTCTGCTCCAATGTCGTGAGACAGTATGTGTACATTGTAGAAAGTCATAGAATTGTTAGTGTATGTATGAGTGTGTGTTGATGTGTTTGGATAAGGGCTCTTAGGGACTTGGACAGTCTAAAATGATCTTTTCACCCAGGAGTAAAATAGAAGGGAACTGGTGAAGGATTAGTTTGTGTGAAGTATCTATTCCACCTGTGCACCATTACACAGCTGATAACCATTAAAACCAAACCACCTCCTTCAGACACAAGTAGAAACAACCTTTGAGAAATGCAGTGACAAATGCAAGAACATGGTGAACTGTAAAAGCTAGACTGTTAACTCGGAAAACAAAAATCCAGCAGATATTTTTGTTGAAGGTGAACTTACAAAAATTGAGACAGAAATTGAGTGTTGAATTAATTTTTGTTACCTGACACAGTCACTCCAGCATCACTCTAAAAGAAGTTTATGTCCATTTGCCCTGTACAACACAATATTGTAAGCAATTACAACACCTAATCCAAATTTGGAAAATATGAATACAGTGTGTTGAGAAAACAATGCATCCATCACTGACAATGCTGTGATTATCTAGAATTAATGCACTACCATATGTTCACATCCTGTTGTATAATTATTATTCTTTTGTTAGATTCACATGTTCATGTGTCTACACTGGCATTCCAGTTTACTTTATCTATATTTGAAAACGCTAGATTAGTTTTACCACAGTTTTGACTAATTACTACTGGGGTAATACAAGATTAAAGTGAAACAAACAGTCATCATGAACATCCAGGGTTTAATAAAAGCATTAGACAAAAGGGTAGCTCATGCAGTTTACCAGATGCCACTGAAAAACAGTTTCATTTCTTTGTGAGAGGCACATTTAATATATTTTAATATATATATTACATTTAAGATATTTGAGTAAATCAGAAGTTGCAGACGTTCTGTTTGAGATTTAGAATAAAGAACTGTGCCAATTTGAGCTCTGTTTTAGTGGTTAGTTGGATATTTTGATCACCAGAAACAGGTAAAATTAATTAATAGATTTTGTTGTTACCTTATCACAATGTCAAAGTGTAATACAGAGGGAGCTCTAAATTTGTTAAACTATGTAATGTAATTAGCTCTGAAATGATTACTTAGTAAATATTTACAAAAACTACAAACATTGTAGATTAATACTGGATTAAAATCACAAATGTCTTTGTAATCGCTCTGATTACAGTACTTCCTCAGGTAAAACTAATCCCACTTGAATTATTAATTATTAATTATTAATTATTAATTATTAATCCCGCTTTAGTCATATTTGTGTTAGTCATAGATAGGACATCAGTTGTTTTCTTTGTCACTTAACATGAATTGTATATGCAGACAAATATTGTTCTGAAAAGTCTATTCTTGTTTCAAAAATCTATTTTTGTTTTTCCAAAAGATTTGCTGTACATTTCAAAATTATTTAAACTTAATTATGTATTTACATAATAATGTATACAATTAGTTGCTTGATTAATAAAATTTTATTTTCATTTGATTTACTTTGACAGATTTGAGTCCTAGAGTAAAATGTAAAGAATGCTGTAATAAATTTTTTTTTCTTCTACAGTACTTAGAATCAGCACTTTCAACAAAATTCCACTTGAGCTGCTGGTGACAAATAACTCATAGATAAAACATCACAAATAAATTGTAATTGTAAACTGTATTTTCAGCAATTCCAGAAAATGAACAAGTTCACATGCTTGTGGTGCAGATGTGACATTTATCTTGGCTAAACAAGGGGAAGGTTGGTAATTAGGTGTGTGATCAGATCCAGTAAATCCAGTAAGTATGTAAACAATATGGGCTGTAATGATGACTAGCTGTGTGAAGCATGGCTGCTATGAACATCAGTAGCCTTGGTGGTTTTGGTTTGAAGTCTCATCTGTGTCCATACCTTCATGTTTTTCTTTGGTCTCTTTCTACGTTTCATAATATTTTTCCTTCTCCACTTATAGCTGCCCATTGGCAAGCTCTTGCCCAACTTCAAAGCCACTCTGTGTATGTTTGCTTAATCCTTGCTCTCCTTGGAGCCGCTGTTTTCTCTGCCATTACTGCCGGGAGTGACGGAGGAATCTGAATGGGTCTGGCAGCCGGACCTGTGCGCTCTCAGCCTGCACTGCTCTGCTTCCCGGAGTGCCTGCCGCTGGGCTGCGGTGCCACCCTGCCCCACCAACCTCCAGCATTCTGCAGACCTCTACTGCTGTAATAACTTCCTGTGGGTCTGCTCAGATTAGAGGAAGCTGTACAAACACAAATGCTCCATTTTTGAAAGTCGGCCTTGCTGCCATGGTAGGGATAAAAAAGGGGCCACACCATGGAGAACTAGGAGCAGGTGAGTAAACGAAGCCGGATAAAATGACTTCCTCATCCCAAAGGGAAGTGACATGGGGTGAAAGAGGCCAACAGGGTTGGTGCTATGTTTGTGGATACTATCTGTTGGGGATTCTTTTTGCTCCTGCACAAGCTGGTCATTTTATTGTGTTCAACTGAATGTGAACTTGACTGCACCTTTTTTACCGAGTCCTGGTAGATCATCTGGAGTAAGCATGGTTCATGTCCCACACAAAAGGTGTAGCTTGGGACACATTTTTTACAAGTGACTTTTAGCTTGACAAGTGGCCAACTAAGATCCATCAAGTCGCTGTAGTTAATGAGTTAGTGCAGGTGTGTTATGACTGGTATTTTGCCACAGTTCCAAGACCATCATGCTTGTTAAGCCAGGTCTTATACTCATAATGCTCCTTACTGATGCTGAGCGGAAGGCTGTGATAGATCCATGTTAGTGAGCAGATCATAATATTTGTAGGCACAATTGCAATGTACTTGTATTCAAAGTTCATGTATATGTATTTTTTCTCCCCATACCACTGTGGTAGTAGCCAATTAATCCATCCCATCTGCTAGGGGGCTCTCCCCATCACTTTGCACTGTCCCTGTCTCTAGGAGGGTGAAGACGCCTCTTTTTAAACTACTGCCTGATACACCATCACTGGGGAGCCAACACGCTCGGAGGAAAGCGCAGGGTTCCCAGCTCCGAATGGACCAATCAGTAGACGCCTGCGCCAGCAGACATTGCAATGTGAGAGTGATAGAGAGAGAGAGAGCGCCATCTACCTGCCCAGAGAGAGCACGGCCAATTTTTGCTCTCTTGGGCCCCGGCTGTTGTTGTCAAACAGCATGACCGGGATTTGAACTCGCGACCCTCTGATCATAGTGTCAGCGTCTTACCCTGCTGAGCCACTCGAGGCCCTAAAAATGTAATAAAAATATCTGTATTTCCCATCTATTTGATTGCATTATTATTCTTTTGCATGTTTAGGTTGATATATTGCATACTTTTCACTTGTGAAGAATGCATCCAATTAGTGCCTATATTAGTTATTCGTATTAGAAACTGGTAAAAAAAAGCTTAGTATTTCTGGACTTAGTGAAATAAATCCCACTGCAGAAGTACAAATCATACTGTCCTGAACTATTATCCTGAAACTGGTTCGGTCATATAATGTAATAGGCAAAAAAAGGGTTTAACAAATAAACATCTCCTGACAGCTGCAGCTCTGGGTGAGATGTTAACATGTCTTGCATCTTCTAAAGTCACCACAGGTGGAATCCATGTGATCAGTGACAAAGAGTCCAAACAGTGCTCCGCACCAGAGGGGGCGTGTGTGTGTGAGACAGCAGGATTCTGCCTCTCCACTGGGGATTCAGTGCAGATGTACTCGTGTGCACACACTCTCTCTCCAAGTGTGTCCATCCTCTTCAGCAGCTGTGTTTTCCATAGCCACAGTCCCTGATGGGCACATGAAGTGTCTGCAGTTCAACAGGCAATTTATCATGGAGATTCACACCGATGTAAGAAGCTCAAATGGCTGGCAAGAATACATTTGAAAATGAGAGCTACTTCATTGGGAAGTCAACGGAGCGTGAAATATTTAGTGACATCAGAGTCCTCCCAAGATTGATGATAATGATACTGATCCTGACACTGTAAATGACGACAGTAAAACACAGCCTGGCCTTCTTCTTATGCCTGAGAGAAGCTTCTGGAGCCCAGCAGGCCCAACAGGTTACATCAGCAGAGTTTGCATCTTGGGCCAAATAAAAAAAGAGAATCACCGCCCTTTATCCAAACAATGACAGCACTACGTTCACCCACACTGTCTGCTGAGACCTCTGACGCTTCATATCCAGAAAACAGAAGCTTACACACTGCGTGCTGTCCAAACCTGTTTCTTTCTATTATCCTTTACGTTCTTCTTTTTTTCTCCCCTTGCTTTTGTCCTCTGTACTGCTGCAGGCTTCTGGTTGCAGCTGTAATGACTGTTTAACGAGTATCTCTTTTTAATGCCTTTCCCCTGCTGCAGTGGGCTTTAAGAGAGGCTCAGAGCCTCCAGCGTGTGAACGAGCAGCTAAATGTAGCATGTAATGGATCCCGAGTGGACTTGTCCATGGTCAGGGCCAATATAAGGAGCAGAGATCACCCCAGACAGGAGTGCATTTTGTATAGAGTGTGACATATTGAAGATGTGCATATATCTCCTAAATATTTTCTTTTATCTACTGCTGGCACAAAAGATGCAAGATCCATGTTGTCAAAAATCTTCTTGTGATCTTGATGCATACTTCACCTTTAAACCTGCCCAGTTCCCTAATATACATGAAGCAAGTCCGGTTGCCAACAGCTACTTATGCATAGAAAGGTCTGGATTTGTAGAGTCCCCTGATTCTAGTTAGTCAAGCCTAAGCATGTAGTGGTGCATTCGTAATGGTCTTTAGGTACATTAATCTGGCCTCCATCATTTATCATGCTAAAAAATCCATCAGAAATGGATGAATAAATTAGAGACAGATCATTCAAGCCTATTTCTGTTTTCAGTAACATTTCCTCACTGATGTTGATGTATTGATGATAAGCTGCTCATGCTGTAGAGATGACTGGCTGTTTTTGCAGAGTGCACATTGGATATGCGACTGTCATTCTCATCCACCAGCTGAGGGCATCCTTTCCCATGATTTGAGAAGATGGACACGTATATCTATATAGATATGAACAGAGGAAGTTACAAGTATTGTGTTTTGTGTTTAGTGTTTAATGAAAATCTACATACACCTAAAATCTTTGCTGAGTAGTTACCTTTCAATAAAATAGGAAAATACTAATACTCTTGGTACACACTCTTCTTTATGTTTATCAGTGTGTGTTTGCTGGTATCAAGAGTGTGATTGATGGTATGTTTTTGCCAAAAACCTTTGTCAAAAGCACATATTTAAAATCTTTTGGATAAAGAGATGGAATGTGGCATTATTTGACACTGACACAGCGTAAACAGATTTCTATTTAATACATAAAGACAAAAAGATAAAGAACAGGAACACTGAAAAACTAGGTGTCCTCAAGCTCTTGATGGGCACGTGTGTACATATGCAAACATTAGGGATTATTTCGTGATACCTGGACTCATGGTGTGTCTACAGTAGAGTGCTGAATGCCTCTTAGATTGATCATCGAGAGGTTTCTCCCACTCATCTATGATCTTCCTCTTGCCCACCCATCATGAGACACAAAACGAGACACACAGAACACTTTCAGCTGCAGAATATAACGGCCTGTTTCATACACCCCCCTTCGTGCCTCTCTTTCTTTTTACCACTCATATCTTCCCCCACCCACCCCTAGTCTCTGTCTCTCTAAATCATTGTTTGTGTCTCGCTCTAAATCCTCTTGGTGTTGAAAAGGAGCTTTACGAAGTGCAGGCTGGCCTTAGAAGGCCTTCTGGATGAAGTATGCACGCTCCTGTCTCCTGCTCATCACCCCTCACTCCCTGGCTCAGTGCGAGTACAGAGGAGTGCAGTGTGATCAGCTTACCTGACACAGATGGGTTTGCTGCTGAGAAAGGGATGAGGAGAAGAGGAAAGAGTGGGATGACAGAACCAGAGAGAGAGGACCTCCCCGAAGAGTTTGAGTGATGGATGGAGGGGTTCTGAGTGAGATAATTACAGCACTGTCACTCAGTGTCAGGTTTCAGACCAGAGTTAATGTAATCCCTTCACTTATTCTGTCCAACACTTAATGTTTACAGTATACTGTCAATTTGATAAAAAGCCTCTCTTGCTAAAGAGAGTAAGAAAACATATATCCTGTACATTTAAATCGATTGGAATGGGATCATTACTTTGTATATTACTTGAATATAATTACATAATTACAAGATGACTATTGTAATCATTATTGTAAGTAATATGTAATGAGTCACATCTACATATGTCTTTTTGGGTAACATACAGCAGTAAATATAAAGGACACAAAACAAGACTGGATACACAGTAGCTTTTTCATAAGAATTAATGTAAAAAATCTGTTGGTGTGTTATAGATTGGAAGTTCATAATTCATACTCTCAGCACAACTTCTGCCCTATTACTGGGTCAGACAAAATGAGTATTTATGAGATGCCTTTAGTAAGGTTTATGCCTTAGTAGACCTATGCCAGTCTACTAAAATGTATGGGTATCTCATTTCTGCCAGTGAAACATTTGTTTACAGTTAAAATTTAGATTAGTTTGTTGCATTATTTAAAGCAAACCATAGAAAAATGCTAATATTCACATTATTAACCTATAAAACATTTTGGCTGATGTGTTTTCCGTGAATACTATAATTACTGTATGGGGAATAGTAGAGAGTGTTGAGCTGTTGTAGTTGCTCTGTTTGGCAGGCAGATCCAATTCTTGTAGAAAATGCTGCCTATAGCATTGCACACCTATTAGAACATCCTCAGACCACAGTGCCAGCTTTTACACATCAGACAGAACAGCTTCTGATCTCTGACTTCAACATACAAAGCAATAGGCTAAGCAAACAAACACCATGGCCTCAGAAGGTGAAATCTGTGTTACATTCACACTTTAAGTCTTATTTACTAGACTAATTACAGGTTTGTGACTAATTTAAAGGTGACAGTATACTAAAACCTTTACTAAACTGCATTTTGTACTAGAAAAAGCTTCAACTTGCTGGTAATCTTCATGACCAATTGTTTCAGTCATTTTTACAGCGCATGGTTCTTCCAGTTGTGTACATTTGTTAGACTGTATTCATTTTGTCAGTAAGTGGTTGTTTCTGGCTTCTGAATAATAAGGGGTAAAATGCCAATGAAACATAGATGCAAGCTGATCATATGCAGACTTGCATGATTGGCCAGGTCCTTTCAGATACCATTATGAAGCATGCTCCAAAGAACAGGAAGAAATATTAAATCAATCTTCTTCCTGCTGTTTATCTATTTGTTCTGGCTCTGTGTTTTAGACCAGCCGCAGTCTTTGTTCTGTTTCAATTTATTTAAATTTGAATTGTGCCACAGTAAGTCTAAAAGCCTGAAAACTCTACAGTAATTGGTGGCAGATGCTCCGTGTTGTGTTGGTCATGTCTTTCTCTGGGAATACACTGAAGGATTATTTTAACACCCCAGTGCACTATGTGTTTTTGTCTGTGTGTGTGTGTTGCTGCTTGAGAAATCTGTCAGCAAGTAGTACAAGAATGGAACGCTCAAAGAGATTCATAGAACTGCCTTGTAAAAGCTGCTTTCGAAAGGAGCTTTCCCAGACATTCCCACCACTTCATAGAAATGCAGTGTAAGTCCTGTGGCTGGCCTGTGCTTCACTTCCTGTTCAGTGTTTACACTAGAAAGCTCTTATTGCTGTTGTCTGTGGCCCTGTGCAGTGTGGTCACTGGTGAAATGGGCAGCTGTCTTGGTGGTGTAAGATGCTGCCTGTAGTGGTTGTTTAGACCCAAAATCGTATGGTTTGGATGCCTGCTGACGGATGTGAAGGGGGCTAGAGCACTGAGAGACCCAGACAATAGTACCATGAGTAAACACAGGACTCAAAACCGAGATTAGACAAATACTCAGGGTAGGCAATGTTGGCAGCATCCTCTGCTGCCATTCCCTTTACATCTGCTCCTCACACGCTGCAGAGGGCAACGGAACATGGTTTACAGTGGATTAGTTGGGCAAAAAATGTAACTTCCACAGTTTTCATTTTACCTCAAATGTGGACAATCAGCCAATACAAGTTTCCAAAATTAGCTTCTTAATGTACTGGATGTACAAGATTAATGCAGCTAACATGTAATGGAAGCTTGTACCCTCAGTTACCACTGTGAATACCCCATGCTTAAATCATCAGAAAGCCTTAAGCCACACCAAGTAATTACGTTATAAAGCAGTTGTTTAGTGTAGTGCGTAACAACACATCTCCAGTATGGGAGACTGAGGTTAAATCCGCAGATTTGTGAATGAATGAATGTTACACTTATATAGTGCCTTTCTCAAACCCAAGGACGCTTTACAATCAACACACTCCATTTACACACACTCAACCACACACACAGGCGAGAAGCGGCAGCCAATTGCGCACAGCGTACTCTCGGAAGCAACCATCCACCTGGAGGACTGCATCGAGCACTAGGGGGATCACCCAGGACAGAGTGCCAACCATATCTGGGCAAACATACATACATACATACACAGACATACATATTCATACACACCAGGGTAATTTTTAGAGTATCCAATCCACCTGATCTCCATGTTTTTGGATTGTGGGAGGAAACCGGAGTCCCCGGAGGAAACCCACGCAGGCACGGGGAGAACATGGAAACTCCGCTCAGATGTGGACTCGAACCCAAGACCTCAGCGCTGAGAGGCGAACGTGCTAACCACTAAGCCACCGTGCCGCCCCATTTGTAACATGAAACTGAAATTATATGTCACTCTGGATAACATGTCTGCCAAATGCCATGTAAATGCAAAAAATATCAAATAGACATGCATTTGTGGTTTCTGATGCTTGATGGCATACTTGTCTACAAAAATGATTTCATAGTTAAAAACATTAGAGCACTGATTTTGAGGCCTGGAATTTTTAATTTTTTTTTGCTAATTGAATACATTACAGCATGTAACATTTATGCAGACAAGCACTTCACTTGTATGATACCATCTGGTGGAGTATAAACCCATTACTTTTCAGCCATATTAGCCTTAAAGCTTCAGTACAAAACTAAAGAAGCAACACTGAAGCAACAATTATGTCATAGGTCACTACATTTGTGGTCAAGAGAAAGATAAATGAGGGCTTCAGGTTTTAAAAGCTGCCCCTGCTTCTAGCCTGGGAGGGGTTCTGCTTTTCTCCACTAATAATGATTGCAAAACAAGAGCTTAGTCCTAAAGCAGCACCAAAGGAGCTGCTTTTGCCAGGAGTCAACTTAAGTAGCCGTTTATTTATTAGATAGGTTTGTTTAGTCTGCTCACTCCACTCTTGCTAGCTCTGTTAATGAAGTCTCTGAGTTTCTTGCAGTAATTGCTGTTCTGGCAAAAAAGTGAGGACTACTGTATGCTCATGTACTAATGAAGGAGAGAAAGGGAGTGAAAATGAGGGGATATCAAATCACAGCATCAGTGAAAACCAAACGGAACATTTGAGGTTTTTTTGTGCTGTTGGAACATGCTTTAGCTTTTTAGATTAGAAGAGCAAATGAAGGAAAGTCCTGAAGTGGGAAGCATTTCAGATGCTTTATAAGTGCTGCACTCTCATATGAAGTAACTTGGTGCAGACTGTTGCCATGTGCAGTGGAAAGAGATGAACATGATAAACATGACTTTCTGTCACTGTGTAAATATGCTTAAACAAAAAATTTAACGATTATGCTCCATTTCAGATTCTAAAGTTAACCGTGAGTTGTTAAACCTGTAAGAGCTAATCATAAAAGTGACTTAAAATATGTTTATATTTGTGTATTTATACAAAAAAATGATGTCCTTTGATTCAGCATAATGTCAGCTTTTCAGATTATGCCAATTACTGAACATTTTTGCAAAAAAACGTAAAAAAAAAAATTATAGAACAATAAATAAATAAGAAAAAAGCAAACGCTTAAAAAATTACCACAGTGAATTAACACAATGGCACAAGTTTGAGTTTTAACAATTTTATATTTGTCTTATTTAAATAGACAATGCAACAAGAAGCATATATGTGACCCCGCCAGGGAAAACCAGGTCAAAGTCATTCTTTTTTTTCAAAATTTTTTTTATTTTTTATTTTTTTAAACAATTTTTTTGTGAATTTACGTTTTTTTTTGGGATCAAATATGTACTAGGACAGATATCTGAGACTGTTATCTATCATTTACAGCAATAATACTGAGTGGCTAAGTTTTGTTGCTAATGTGAGTGACACAATATTCACACAATATCTCAATAAGTTGCCAAGTGACTTTGGCCTGGTTTTCCCTGGCGGGGTCACATATAATGGTGGCAACATTATTAAAGACAATGCATCATGCATATGGTGGCAGGAACATGTTCAGTCTTTCACTGTTAACTCGCACATTTAAAACTCTTTCTGCCTGACGTTGTTGAACAGTATGTATACACAACTGTAGTGACCACTTCATGAAGTTAATAAGGGATGAGTTTCTCAAAGGTTTCTGCAGCATTACTATTGCTTTGAAGGTACTGTGACCTGTTAGTTCACACACACTCTCTAATGCTTACATGCTTTGTAAAATGGTGAGCATTCTGTCATTATATGGTAATATTTTTTTTTCCCATCAGAGATCACTTCTGGTCTTGGGATAGGCATGAACTGTGATGGTGTACATGATGTCTGGATAGCAAGGCCATAACACTTTAGATTTGACCTGAACAAAAGGAGAACATTTTGGTCACTCATCACTGAGACATCGGTAAATCAGATCCTCTCAGATGTCTGAAATGTTTTGAAACGTCCTCCAAACATCTCTGGAAGCCCAAAAGGCGCTCTCTCTCCTCGGCAAATAAACATTGATAAACACACCCTGTGTGTCCATTCCCTCTTTGCTGGGTCCAAACCTGCCTCGACAAAGAGGTTGTCGTCCACAGTTTGTATTCGTCCTTTTCGAATTCTCGTAACATGAAAACAAGGTTATGGAAAAGATATAAAAAGCTGAACATAACAGAAACCAGAGCAAGACGCAAGAATCCCTTTGTCCTTTTTTTGTGGGTGGGTTCTCTAATGTTTACGACTCTTTGTTGTCAGGGGCGACGGGGCCAATGGCCGACAGATCTCACTGACAGTAACCCAGGCAGAAATGCCAGGCCTGAGAACTCCAACCATAACAAGGCAAGCGAAAGCAGCTGCAGCATGCTGATACCGTTTCTGTACTTCAATACTCCTCAACAAGACTGATTCACTTTTGACCATTACAGTGTCTGCGAAAACCAGCTACAGTTGGGAGAAGCTCCTAATGAACTGTGCAGGCCAAATGAAAGAGAAGCAATACCATTCAGAACTTTGGCTCACTGAGACAATTACATGCTGAAAATCCAAAAGCTTGTTCTAAAAGTGTTGAGCCTCAACTCAACTGTTACAGTAATTTCATTTTAATTAGGCTTTTATTCACTGTGACATATCTTCACTTTGACTGCTTGAGAATTCATTTTAGAAGTCCCACAAGCATACGAGTATACCTCCATCACAGCATGAAATGAATGAACCAGTTCATCCATGTACCATTTACTCCAACCCTGATTCCCTATTACAGTTTCCATTAGGAATATTTAAGGTGAGAGTTATTCAAAAGCCAATTCTGAGGATATTCAAACATCGGGGCTATGTTTAAGCTCAGTGCTAAAGGAACCTAGAGCTATTGTTTTTTGTTTCTGGTACACCACAGACACATCACAAATCCTGGAGGGTAAGAATGTGAAGTTGAGATCTTGTGTTTGAACACTTGCATAAAATACAGTAATCCATACGTGTGCTGTATTTTGCTCACTTGGAGATTGTTGGGTCATATGTATTTCATTTAAATGTGTCCCTATATCTCTATCATTAGCAAGTGATGCGGAGGGCAGCAAAGGGCTGGAATGAAGGTCACTATTGCCACAGACTGCTGCTGAAAAGCTTGACTGGATTTAAATACAAAGCACAGCTGAAAATCTTGTTATACTTACACTGATTCATTGCAAGAGATATTTACCTTTTTTGCCGAACTATGCCCAATCTGGGACCCACACAGCATTGCCAGCAGTCTAGTACTATCTAGGGCATTGTTGCAGGGACAGATGAGCAGAGCTAAAAGGTTTATGTGCATTCAAGGACATCTAGAAGATGGAAAAGTCTCATCCACATTGCATATACTGCTGAAAATTGTATTTACAAATAAAAAGAGCTGTCATCAGTCATGAATCTTGACTCTTGTGCTTCTTCCTGGACTACCACATGGAATACTACAGCGCACATTTATACAGCATCTACAGTGGACCATCAAAATAAAGTCTTTGTAGTCATTAGATTGCCTTGAACAGCAATAAGCCTGGACCTTCTCCTGGAGAGGGGTAGGGTGCAGACTGAAAGTACAAACTGGAGCCCTATTAAGGTCTCTTTAACAATTCTCAAGGGTCCCTTGATTGCCTAGTGCTAGGGCAGAAGGCACTAGTAGAGCAAACCCAGGCATCGTCCTGGGGTAATGCACACAGGTGAATTACCCCATGCATGTGTTACATTACAGAGTGAGTGAAGGGGGTGTGCAAAATCAGGACTAACATTTTTCAGAACCATCCCTGAAATGTCCCAGGAAAATTTTTAATGTTTCAAATATTAAACGTCCCTTAGTTGACATTATGTTACATTCACTTTTATTTGTTGTACTTTCATATGAATACACAAAATGACCGCGCAGTAATTCACAAAAACACTCAGAACACATCATTACAAAATTTAAACTTGCTGCCATTTGGAACCAGTGTTGTAATGGACCCCAGAAATAACTGTTATAATAGTTAATGTTAGTGATTTGAAACAATTATTACCATTTGATTTAGTGTCTTTGACTACATTTACAATACTGAATTAAACTGAATTGAATGAAAAACTTTGGGTTTGACTTAAAAAAGTTTGGGGTGGCTGTGAACGACTGGGATGTTAATGATCTGGCTTTAAGTTTGAGAGACATTGTCATCACATGTAACCTAACTGTCAGTGAAGCATCACCAAATGGGTTAACATTGTCCAAATTGCTGTTATTGTTGATGGTACAGCATTGTTCTGGAGTCTTGCCGTTCCCAGGTCCAGTACTTTATAAACTTTATAGCCTTTATAGGTGAACTTGTTTGATGAACTGTATCTGTGGAGCTCTGAGACGTCTGCAGGTGCTCACATGTGCCACAACATGTGATTAGTAAGCGAGTAACTGAGTTCCAGCTTTTGCTAAGCCAAAGGAGCTTGTTGATGAAATCTGCTGATGTTGTGCAGAGTTAGGAAAAAATGACACAGACTCTTGTCCACTTGATGAGTCAAACTGAGCAGCATGGTTCTGAAGGTTAAGCCTTTACTTCTGAAATCTGTGGTAGTTACAGAGAAAAAGGGAGTTGGAGCAAACAGGAGAGAGGAGGAATGGAGAGCAGAACATTGAGAGTGAAGGGAAAAAAAGACATTTGTCAGGAAATTCATTCCACATGTAGCAGCACAGAAGTACTCGGTCAAGCTGTGTGAAAACCCCCGTTGAGCAAGGGGTGGTCACACAGTCCACAGTCTTAATCTGAAAGGGTGACGGGTCGAACCACTTCTGGATACAAAGGGTATGTGAGGTCTGTAACAGAATTGCTAAAGGCAGGAAAGTTCATACATAGGCATTTGGCCAATTTGCAATCTAAAACATGAGCCCAATGTGACTGCACATATCTCACATATCCTGTCCATTTTTATATTGTTTATAGTGTGGTTGCATTTTGTTATAAGATCATAATTTTGCAAAAGGATACCTTTAATCTTTTGTTCTGAAATAAACAAATCTGTGTAATATACAGTCCCACCCAAAAACTTTGGGTCACCCAGAATTTTCCATGACAAAAGTCTTATTTCTAGGCATTTGGAGACTATGATACACAAATGCTGCTGTTCCAGTTACTCAATCTTCTATGGTAGAAGGGTGAGGTAGTACAGTGTCACTGCTTTTTTAAGTTGTTGACAGTGAACTTATAGGCTTTTAGTTCAGTTATTTACTCTCTACCAGAAGGTTAACACACATTTTACACAAGGAATCATGGGATGTAGGAATATTATGACTACTCCAGCTTAGGCCAAGTAAAAAAAAAAAATTGGTGATCATCCTTTTTCACCAAAATTTTGGGTCGGGGGGGAGTTTTTTTTTTTTTTTTTTTTTTTTTTTTGATGGTAGAAAAGTATTGTGGCGGCTTTTGGGGGTGTCGGCCAATCAGATGGCTGCGTGTCATACGGTATTTGCATAAAGTTCTCTTGTGTGTTTATGGGGTCTATTTTGTAATTATTTGGGGTCTTTAAGAGGAGATTTTTGTATGTGTAATGATTGTTAGTTGTAGTCTAGTCTCTATGAGTTATTTTTAGTGTTTTAATTAAGTTACCGTTAATGTGTGTCTTAGTAAGTTATTGTGTCTTATTTATAGAACCAACCATCCATCTGCTTCTCTGTGTGTGAGTCTGTGCGCACGCTGCGATAATAATTATTATAATATATTACATTTAGTTAAAATAATCCATTGTATTTTATTTCATTAGATAACAGGGAAATGAAACGAATTTTATTGGCCGACTGCAGTGTTTTTACGATGCTGGTCACTGCAAAAGCCATGAACAAAAACGACCGGCCATTGGTATTGACAGTGAAGTGTACTGCACATGTGCAGAATTGATTTGGGATCACGTCATTGGAAGCATGCAAAATGTGAATGATTCTAGGCCAGACTAGGGTGTTTGGCGCGTTTTTTTGTGTAAAAAAAAAAAAAAAAAAAAAAAGGGTCGGGTGCTTTTTAGAGGGTCGGGCGGGGATGATCACCAATTCTTTTTTTTTACTTGGCCTTATGAGATATTAGCCCAGAAACAACAACAGTAAACACTACTACACACCAAAATACTGAAGAAAATGTCCTGCTGTAGCATGAATGCTATCTCTAAGCATAAATCCACAATAATCCTACGTTCTACGATGCTTTGTGTGAAATTGTGTGTTAAACATTTTGTGGAGAGAACCTATACTAAAGTGCAGGGTTGCCAAGTCCAAGAAAAATATCCAGCCCAAAGTCAGTCTAAAACCTGTCCTTCAGAAGCTTAAACTAGACCAAAATATGTCTGTCACACATTTGAAGCAAATGGCAAAACAACTATGAGAGTACGACTTAGTATTTTGTTTATTATCAGTCATTAATAATATGGTAATATTAGTGTTTATAAGTTCTTTTATAACAGTTTTATATCTCAGTCGAGAACATTTAATAGTAACACAATTAGCAAAAAAAAACAACAGCAAAAAAAAAGGAACTGATTCTTCATTTCACATTTGCAGTATTTGCAATATGCCCTTTTCTCATCATTAGGAACACTTTTAATCCACTATATCAAACCTTTTTCTTTTTCCCAGTCCTTGCAATACCCGTATTTCCCCTGTTTACCTGGCATATTAGCTAGCGACTGTTTTCTCTTCACCTTCTATGTGTCTGTGTCTCTTTCCCCCTCGTTCTCCTTGTTGCGTTCAATCTTCCTTACTGTCGTATTTGTACACGTTTGCCTGCCGTGTTCACGTAACATCTAAGGCAGCTCCCACTTTTTTGTTGTTTTTTGGCGGCCGCAGTCATTTTTAAAAGTAGCCCAAAAAAACGCACCCGCCACCCTTGAATTTTCACCCATGACTGGATTTTCAAACAAGCCCAATTTGGCGTGAAAACCGCGAACCTGGCAACTCTGCTAAAGCGTATTAGCTTTCTAGTGTGTGAGACACTGAAACTGAGCTAAAAAGCAGTGTCACTGTCTCATTTTTCTATCATAGAAGGCTGCGTATCTGGAGCTACAGAAGCCTTGATTTGATCAAAGTCCATACATGCCTAAAAATAATTCTTCAGAAATTTCAGATATTTTCTATTATTTATAGAAAAAGTATATTTTGTCATAGAAAATTTCCAACGTGATCCCAAACTTTTCAGCGGTAGTGTACGTTTAAAGTTTTCTAAAATCAAGACATTCATAACACGTAAAATATCAAATCTTGACAGAATCAAAAATCTTAACCAACCTGAAATAACCCCCTACTTGTTGGCCACATTAGCTTCATAGCTCTAATGCAGAGCAGAAGAAGCAAACTGAGGACAAAAAGCATGTCCTGGCTGATCGACTACATTTCAGATCCATTTAAAACTATTCCTATAAGAATTGCTTTGCAGTGGTGAAAAGCACTGTGAAATCAAATTGAACTAAAGCAATCATTTCCACCTGCAACGTGTATCATCAACATGTTTTTTGTTAACGTGATGATGATTCCTTTTATTAAGAATGAACTAACCATTGACTTGCCAGACCTACTTCAAATATATGGTGTGTTCCATAAAATATAAGACCAGAAAATGTTTTATTCTTCTGTGAAAGTACTTGAGGAGGGTGGAGTGTATGAGAAATCAGTAAAACGTGTGCCATACCTTTGAAGCGACTCAGTTGGAGTGCTTTAATCCTGAGTGTCCGTATTTGCTGAAAGCAGGGCAGGACAGTGTCTAGAACTTACAAAGGAGTCCCTCTGCTAAGATGAATATTTCATCTGCAGTGAATGGGGAGGGGGGGAGCAAGATAAAAGGAAATTGGGTGATTTTGACTGTGCACAGTGATAGGGCGACGGAAATGCTTTATGACTGCAGATTATTCGTTTGCTTAGTCTCTGGCATGCGACATGCATGGCCTTTCACAGAATGAGAAACATGCATTGGAAGCATGAGAGAGAGCGTGAGCATTGATAATAGTTGTGGTTATTGCTTAAAAACATGTATAATTTCTTCTACTAATCATTTCTTTCTCATTAGCTCATTGAAGCGTGGACAGAATCTGTCAAGTGTATAATTTACATGTTTAATCAATAGCATGTACACCCATCAGCCATAACATTATAACCAACTTGCTAATATAGCTAATATGCTGTTGTTCCTTCTCGTGCAACCAAAACAAAACTCCAGCTTACCAAGGCATCTAAAAGTGTGGTATATGGAATCAAGATGTTAAATGCAGATCCTTTAAGGCTTTCAATTTGAACTGTGGGGCCACCACGGGTCAAGTTTGCTGTTTCTGTATATCCCACGGAGGCCCTATGGGATTGAGGGCTGAGCCACTGTTGGGATGTAGTCATTACTGCTGGGCTTGGTGCTTCTAAGATGCTCTGACCCAATCATCTCTTCATAATCATTTGACCCTTGTCAAAGTCACTCATATCTGCATGCTGGCTAATGTTTCTTCAGCAGCTAACAAATAGTCTACAAGATTCAAATGTTTGCTTACTGTCAAATATATATCCCAGACCTTTACATGCACCATCGTTATGAGATAATCAATGTAATTCACTTAATCTGTGAGTGACATTGTTAAGTGTATGTCTTTGCAAATAAAAGCATGGATATTTAACAATCTTTTAACAATCAAAATGATCTAATTGATCTACTGGTTAATGTCTTCAATATTTAGTAGATAGAAAAATGTACCGTTTATACCATTTTTATTATTTTAGAGTGAAAAAGTGCATAGTTATTGATTACTTAACAATGAAAGTAATTATGTAATTGTTTGTAGCTTGAATGTGTAGTAAAACAACAAGGTTTTGAAGATTAATGACAAATGCAGACATGTGTATCCCTAAAACATGACTTTGACTCCCAGCTTCAAACACATATAATTATGCTTTAATGAGATTTTGCTTTTAGTACTGATTCTATGCTTTTAAAAATGCACATTTTAAGGGGGTCAGTATCAGATAGATCTCTTTGGACTGAATTGTTGGTAATGGGGTGAAATTGTGGTCTTGCAGGTGCTTTGCTTATCCAATCAGTTTTACAGAAAAGTTGTGTGTGTGTGTGTGTGTGTGTGTGTGTGTGTGTGTGTGTGTGTGTGTGTGTGTGTGTGTGTGTCATTCAAACATAAAATTTCTTTGTGAGTACCTTCTAGATTAACAATTATTTGAACCATGTTGGTCTGAAAAATGCTAAAGAATTACTTCAGTGTGATTATGATGTGATTACTACATCATGTTATCAGATATCAAACATGTACCATTAGGTTTTACTGAGTACAAGATGTGCATGTAGACTTTGCAGTGACCCTCACTTGCACTGCTCTGATCCTGTTTTTGCCAGAAATGGAACTTACTTTCATACCAGGTCTGAAACTTTTGATTACCAATCAGATAAAAAGTTGGTCAGTAAAAGTTATTACTGAAATTTGATAAATCTCTTTGTTTTCAGACATGTGAGTAATACAGTATATGTCTGGAGTAAGACTCTTAGATGGGTTCAGAAATGAAATTAATTTTTTTATTGATTGAAAAAAATTCAAATATTTGAAAGTTAAATACAGTTTTTCAAGATGTGAAGAAAATAAGTAAACTACATACCTGGAGTAAGTAGCATGTTAATGTTAATGTCACCGAAAAAAAAAAAAGTGTTGAGAATAAATATAAAACATCGCTAAAAACATACAGCATAAAAAGTTATTTGAGAGTCATAAGATGCTTGTCAAAATGTACACAAGCTTATATTTATATAATGTATGTATAGCATTTTCATCATCTATATATAGTGCATATCTCTCCTTTGCCCTGACTGTTTGTGTTCATAAAACATGCACACACTGAATCACAGTACACATTAAAACTTTGAATAAGATTATTATTAACATATCATACAAAGTGTATATTTGGGGTGGAAGCTTGTCATTAAATATCTGCTATCTGAAACAAAACATTGAGTATCAGTAATTGTTAGCAGATAACCCCATACATTTAAAAATCCAGTTAAAGCAAAAATAAATCATAAGTTGTTTTGTTTGGAATGGCAGCTGCCATAGCTTTAATTGTTTAAACAAACTTGCTGTACCAGAATGTGCATTTTATGTGAATTAAACAATATATATTAATATAGATTTTTATTTTGACAGTGGTAGCTTTGTGGGACATATAATGAATTTAGATTCCTCCTGAAGAAAGAAAAAAAAAATTAAGATAGCAAGTTAGAGAGTCATGAGCATGAGCCAGTTCCTTTATAATACAAGTTTATACGTTTCTGTCTTGGTTCAAACAAGTAGCAGAGACATGAGGAAACTGAGAGTTGCAAATCTAAAGCATCGTGTTTGTTTGTTTATATTTTAATCATTCATCCATTTTTGCCTCAAATGACATTTTGCATCTGGTCTGTCCAGGAGATTTCTTGGTAACCATTTTGTTTTGTGTCTGGCAGTACTTAAAACCTCTGCGTACTGTATTTGTGCTGCCACACTAGAGCATTCCCAAAGGCAGCTGGAACTGCAATTTGTAAAAGCTGTTTTACAATTACCATGGCCTCCATTTGAGGTGCAGTTTGGTAGAGGCCATGCCTGCTACTCCAGAGGTCAGCTCCAGAAGCTCCACATCCCACATTCTACTGGAACTGTGGAATCTTAACCTTTAATCAGTAACACATATGTCCTTTAATTAACAAAGAAATATGACAAAATATTTCTGTTGTTTTTTTTGAAAAAACAACAACAAATGTTTAAACCAAATGTATATTGAATGGAAATTAATTAATTACATTACAGTGTAACTAATAATTTAATTGTACAAATAGTTTTAATTATTCATGTATATATATATATATATATATATATATATATATATATATATATATATATATATATATATATATATATATATATATATGATTAAGACCAAAAGTACACACTTCACTGAACTTTGGCTGCCAACTTCAAACACCATTTAATTATGCTGTTTTAAAAAGGCTGTTTTGCAATTACCATGGCTTCCATTTGGGGTGCAGTTGGGTTGAGGGCATGTCTGCTACTCCAGAGGTCAGGAAACTAATAGCACTGTTTCAAGCAGCGATTCAGGTCTTTATAGCATTTAGGCTATTACATGTCGTCTTGTTTTTCTCCAGTAGCTGCCTCTTCGATGGCCTAACTTTATTTTGTTTCTCTTTCAGTCATATCAGAGCACCTGAGCTCATCCTGTCACTCTGCTGCAGTTGTAAACAGGCTCAGTTCACTGAAAAAGCTAAGCTCAATGTAAAATTTTAAGGCAACTTACTACACTCCTTTTTTGTGAATTCAACTTGAGGTCCAACTCAAACTTTTTAGTTTAGTCAACATTTCTCCTAAATCACTTAATTAGGCAAATAAAATACAACATGTTTTTATCCAAGTTCCACACTAGCTAGGACTCATCACACACTGACATCATTTCCTCCTCTTGGGATCTCTTTTGATCACAGGCTGAATGAGCAGAGAGCTGCTACACTCGCAGGCTGCTGACATCATAATGGCATATTTTCATTTGCTTTGTTTAACACTGTACTTCTCTCTTGTGGCAGTGAGTTCTGCAGCTGTCCAAGTGTTTGTTTCCTCATCAGGAGATTGTGAGATCAAACACTGCTGATGATACAGCTGTCTATAACTAATAGCTCATGGTGGAGGATATTTAGTGCTGTGAAGTAGAGAGGCACAGATAGTGGCAACGTTACATATTTTATAACCTTTATCAAAGCAGAACTTTTGACTAAACTGTAAAGTTTGAGATGGGTGAACCCAACTGAACTCAGGTTAAATTAACTAAAAAAATGAGAGCAGTAATTTGTGTTAAATCTTTAAGTTGGGCTTATTTTGTAATGTACAGTTATGACTGCTGTGCTTTCTCATTTTATTTTTCTGTTTGTGGTGAAACAAAGCAGCAGCACATATTCTTTTCCTTTTCATCATCACATGAGTCCAATCACTCTACATAACAACATAGGAGTCTCCTATGGAGATCTTCTCAGTCATGCTCTTGTAGAGTAAAAAGTGCAGTCTCACAGGCTCAACATGTATCTGACAGCACAGCAGTGCAGATTAAACTTCACACACAGATGCTGTAAGATGGCTATCATTTGGGGAGGTTTTAAACTGGGTGGTGATATTGATGGCACAGATAAAACTAATGGTACCATTACTTTCAGCTGTTTAGGATTAGTATCTCATCAGGCTTTCCATCTTTCGCTGTAGCACACTCAGTGGAGGACCCAGCCTATAACCTGATAATAAAAAACCAAGAAACCGTAACTATCCTAATTATCATAACTATCCTAATGTTCATGCTTCACTGGGTTTTAATGAAGCTAGTTAAATCTCTGCTCTGGGAGTGTGTTCAGGGCCATGTGTGTGTGGGTGCAAAACAGCATGTAGTTCAGTAGCTGATGTCTACTCAGATCTCAAATGCACACTGGACTTTTATGAAGTTCAGAGTTGATCCAAGTATATGATCACTCTGTTGGTTTGTGTGAAAATGTAGGCTGTAATGCTGCAATGTTAGAACTTGGAGAAAAAGAAGGAGCATCCCAACAGCATCACTGGCACTGCCAGCTGACTCTCACTGACTGTTTCATGTAAGATTGATTAGAAACAATTGTTTTGTCTTAAGGACGGTCTTGCCTTGTTTGACTGTAATGCTGTGCAGAGTTACCACAAATGGTCTAATCTGGTTTTTCAATGTGTAATTCCAAAAGTTTCCTCTAGATGGCTCTGCACTCAGCACATTTCTAGCTTCAGTGTGTTTATATGGAATACATTGTGTTGCTCCTCTTTACATTTGATATATATATATATATATATATATATATATATATATATATATATATATATATATATATATATATATATATTTCCTAGAAGTTGTTGACCATGAGCTTATAGACTTTAGAACAGTTGTTTACTCGCCACCGGACATTTAGCACATTTCAACCACTTTTTAGAGCATGTTTTCGAAAAAGAAAAAAAATTAAATATTGTGCAGCATTATTGAAATAAATTCCATAGCCTAATGCTAGCTCAAAGCACATACTCACAATACCCACACATTTCTTATTTTCTTAAAACAAGCTAGTTTTGGCTCCAGATGTTCTCTTTGATACTTTCAGCCATTGCACATGGATTTATTAAATTCCGTCACACTTGCTTTTGGATAATGTGGTATATATTGACCAAACTACTTAGGTTTGGATGATGAATAAAACGCTTTGGAAATGTACACACAAAAGAGGAAATAAAATATATGTATACTGCATATATTAGCTGTGTATTAATATTTATTTTTATTTTATTAGAGCTACATTAGAATATCTAGATTTGTCAAATGCCTAAAACCTTTTCTTAGTACTTTATGTACATCTATAAATAATTTATGTGCCATTAAAATAATATTTGTTATGAACTTAAGTTTGTGGCAGAAAATGATACTTAACATAATTATTTTATTTTTTTATTAAACTGTATCTTATGTAGAATATATTACATATATCTGTTTGTGTGTGTGTGTGTATGTGTGTGTGTGTGTGTGTTTTCTGTGGTAATGACCTTTGTTATGTGGTTCGTACCAAACATGCAAACATGGCAAAGCTATTATCTGGGTAGAAGTGTCACTCACTAAGTCTGAAAGTATGGCCATAAACTCCAGAAGCATTTACAGCTATTGGTTTTAAACATATAATTGTAGGATATCCTTTTTCTGAGCTCTACTAGGCTGGAGAACGGTGGGCCTCTTAATGACCCTTGACCTTTGTGACCTTGAGATCTTAGGGACATGGGTTGAGGGAAACAGATTGGAGAAGTTGTTGGTTCTGCAGCATTTATCCATCACTGGAGTGTTTAACCTTTATAGTGATGAAGGGAGAGAGCAAACAAGAGAGAGCAACTACACACATTATTCCAGGATGGTCAACAACCAGAGATTGTTGAACTTTTGGTCAAAATGGCTGAGAAGGAGAAGTATTTTTAGACCCAGCATTCCATCCAGTAACACCACGAGATGGACTCTACTGTACTGTTAATGCATATAAGGTTAAAGAAAAAGGAAAAGGTAAGGAAAGAGCAAGCAAGTCAGGAGAATCCTGATTTATTTGTTTTACAGTAATCTAGAAAAGGATGAAAAGAGAGGAAGTGTAGAGGGATAAAAGAAAGGGGAAAGGAGTCTCTCAGCAATAAAAAACCCCTCACAGCAGATACAGAAGAGAATGCATAAAACTGTCACCATATACAAGACATCTATTACAGTCAGGCAGCAGTGCTGGCAACAGAAACGGTCTCACAATTGAGTTAGCTAGAAAAAAGGTGGATCTGGCAACCCTCAGCACCCTTGTGCCTTCCCTTGACTGTTTTTTAGAGCAGGAAATATTTTCAGGCAGGGAGCGATGCGTTTTAACATTCCTGCACTATACCAGCAGAAAGATGATCTAGCAACCTCGAGAGCCCTTTTGCTTCTCTGGAGGGAGACGGAGAGCTTGTGTCATTATGCATGACAGAGAGAGAGAAAAGTTGACGTTGCCGTGGCTGAATTGTCCTGGGGAAGCGAGAGTGCAGAAATCACGTCCAGTGTTCTGGCCTGACACTCCCAAGCACATGACATGAAGCAATTACCAATAATGCCTGTGACGCGAGCTTATTTGCTTTGAAATCAATATGGCCGAGCTCAGAGGCCCTGCTTCTGCACTTTGGGGATATTTATTATTTTTACAGCTTAGTTAAAAGTCTGTAGCATGTCCATGAGAGAAGCCAGTCCTCCCCCATCACCCCCTATGCCAGAGCTTCTACCAGGTTTACTCAACTCTTTCTCTCTCTCTCTGTTCCATTTTAAACAGTCTGATAACAATCTGGAGTCAATTCAACCAGATCTGTATGTCTGTTAGCCCAGGCTCAGTACATGTTTTCTTTGTCCTGGTGTGTATAATGTACAGTGTATTACTTTGTATAGTCAGCAATGGAATGAGTCCATTGATGTTTTGCTTGTTATCTACAACGAGACTACTCTGAGTTATTAGTATTTCAGGCAGCTCAAGTGATACTTAGGTAACCAGATCCTACAACAAAACTGTTCTTGACATAAAAAACAGGTTAGACAGTCTCTACACAAATCATTGTAAGGCTTCCTGATCTAATTTTGGCTCAGATACACTGAAATGATCTCTAGCCAGCAGGTTGTAACTGGCATTGTAGACATCATTGTCTTCACACTGTGTAAAATGATCACATCCTCTTGAGTAAGTTCTGGTGTTATTGGCGAGTGAGCAACTTAAATTATTTAGAGGAAATTTTCAGTGAAATATCACATTTACACAACTTTCCCCCAAATGTAGTCTATCAACCAAGTCACATTTGGCTACATTTAGTGTAGCTAACAAGAAATAGAAATATATACCCAATCACATTGCTAAGTAAGCTCAAACAGTTTCTTGTGTGGTTTCTGACACTGTGTACCATTTTGATATGCAAAGAATTACAATCATAAGGATGAAATTCAGTCAGTTGGTGACACATTTGAATTGAACTGAAATACAGGGGTTTAGACAGTGAAAGTGAAACAGCTGTCATGTTAGTGTGGGAGCATTCATGGCTAAATTGGACCAGTCTGGTGGCCAATCTTCATTAATGCCACATTGCACCAGTAAGAGCAGAGTGTGAAGGTTCAGTTAGCAGGTAAGAGCACAGTTATATAGTATATTACAATGCACACAACATTATGGTGACATACCAGAGTTCAAAAGAGGACAAATTGTTGCTGCACGTCTTGCTGGTACATCTGTGACCAAGACAGCAAGTCTTTGTGTCTAAATATTATTGAGCCACTTTGGGGTGTTTTGGAGGAGCGAGTCAGGAAACGGTTTCCTCCACCAGCATCACGTAGTGACCTGACCACTATCCTGCAAGAAGAATGGCTTAAAATCCCTCTGACCACTGTGCAGGACTTGTATATGTCATTCCCAAGACCAACTGACACTGTATTGGCTGCAAAAGGAGGCCCTACACCTACTAATAAATTATTGTGATATTAAATGACAGGTGTTTCACTTTCATTGTCTAAACCCTGTATGTTCAAATCAGTTGTAAAGATCTTTAAATGAGACTCCTGGTTAAATAAGTTGTGTCAAAGATACAATAATACAAAATACATTTCAAATGTTACCCCTAGAGTTGAGAAATCTTTGGTAAGCATGTCCCGTTGTGGCACATTATGGTACTTGCAGCACACACACACACACACACACACACACACAAATATATATATATATAATAAAAGTCTTTGGAAACTATGATGTGAAAGTATGTTTTTCCAGACTTCTGGTGGACAGGTTTGGATCATTGTTGCTCTGTTTGTTCCCGGGGTGTCTAATATGAAGATGTCAGATAGAACAACAGTGAAGGCTTCTTTATTTCAGAAAAAATGTTCTAGTGAACAGGGTTTTAGTTATATATCATTCAAATAGTTTTGGGTTGTTTCATGACATGCTTGACCATTGACCCTTCCACCATATCAGAAATAGTTCTGTGTTTGAGTATGTTCATTTTGGACACTGGCATGAAAACTTGAGCTGAGTTGGACCTCTGGGTGAGAGAAATTTGAGTGCAGTGCATACTCATGCACCCAAGTGTTCTCTCTCTCGATTAAGACTAATAGGCCCGCCCTCTGTCCCATCGGCACAAGCCAAATGCTCTGGATAACATAGTGGCTCTGCTTCGTGCATGCTGATGGATACAGTTGTACAACACAGATGTATCTGACTAAGACAGACAGAAGATGGATCTTCCTGTTAATTTATAAAATGTAGTGGATACAAAAAGGTCTTTTTCTCACAGCTTGGCTTCTTGTTTTTTTTCTTTTTAGCAAAAGGATAACAGAGAGTTGGCAAGAAAAAATAATGTGTGTCATAGCGAGTGAATGTACAATAATCCCCCCTTTTTCTGCCTTGCTTGCTCTCATTTACCAGGATAAATAATTGTTATCTTCATATTTTTCACATTTGAAATGTTATGTTTGCATTGGCTTGCTTTCTGGAAGCATGTTGTGGTAGGGGTAATATTTTTCACAAAAAATCATTTTTCAATTTAGCGTTCCAAAACAGAGAGCAACAGTAGTTATGTAGACTGAGCTGGCCAGACCATTGAATATGGTTAACAAATTGAAATAATATGGCATCAGTTCACAAAATAGTTCCACTTTGATAACTATGGGCCAATTTTGTTTTTGCAGCTAATTATAATGAAATACTATGCATAAGCAGAGGCAGTTTCACCAGAAAGCAAAACAGTTTAAGGCATTTTTGTGCTCTACAGACATAAATATTTTCGTTTGGTTATTAACAATAGAAATTATGTCCTGGCAGTCCACAAGACTGCAATCAGCTCATGTAATTATCAGACATTCAGTATTGTAGAGGAGTTCATTTTGTACACAACCCATGGCGAAGACTACTTGCCATGCATATTAGTCAACATTACACTTGGCTTTGGATGACAGAGAAGGAAAAGAAAAGCAGGAAAAGAGAAAGAGTGAAGAGCGAAAGAGTGAGAGAAGGACACAGAGTGAGAGAAAGGGTCCTGTCATTACTCAAACCTCAGCAGTGCTCTTGCCCTGCTTTGACTGATTCCTGTAATTTTGAGTGCTTTTCCCTCTAAATGAAAATATTTGCTCCTGGACTTCCATCTCTAAGTGATGGGAGACAGAGGCTGTGTGATATTAATAGCTGCAAGGGCAAGGAGACGAGCCAGGGCCTGAACTCGCTGTAAAGCAATGACTTTGCTGCTCTTTTTCTCTTTGTATGGTTGTTTTTCAGCCTCTTAGAAAATGGTCAGTGTGAGAATCCCATTACAGACAGATCCTCTTGAACAAGATTACTCACTTTTCAAGGCACATGGCTGCTCTTTGGCAAGTGACAGTCTCCTAACTCTCCTGCAAATCCATCTCTATGTACAAATATATATAGCTTGACTTGAAGTATATTTTTAGATATTTGAGAGAGGAGCTTAAATAAGCAGAGACACATTTGTGAGAGCAAGTCAGACAGCTTCATTTTATTTTCCCACCAAAATGACGTGATCTGTCATTCATATGATGACATGGTAACATGGTGACAGGGTAAAACCTGAGGTGAACATTAACAATATACCTCTCATCAGTGTTTCACACCTGATTTAATCAAAATATAAATTTATGACACTTTTACTGTTTTGACACTGTTGTTTCTGAGTCTGTGCTGAACAATCGCCTGTCTAGCGCTTTGGAAAAAAATAATATTAGATGGGTGTAATTTGTAAAAAAAAAAAAAGTCAAGCTATGTCAGACTACATCAGAGTGCCTGAAATACCCTCGGACTCCAGGAGTTTAAATTTTAACGACACTGTAACAGACACAGTTACGCTGTGCCTTTAAGAGATGGCTAGGAGGTCATTACATTTATTCAGTAACAGCATTGTGCAGGAACTTGTAGAAGTGTGAGCTACGGTGTTGAATGCTGTCTGTTTGTAAGCAGGGCTGTTCTTTCTTAGACTCTCACTACTTTCCTCACAAACACTATGACTGTGCCTGTACTGTGTTTAGGAAACATTAGTAGCTGTTTGGTCTGGTTTTATATGGTAACTGGAGTAAAAATGAACCTTACCGGAATATTCACCTATCTCTCTGTGTTGCTGCATATAACACCATTCCAAGGCACCAGGTCCCTCTCTCTCCCGCTCCCTGAGGAACATCCAGGTGCTCTTTTGCAAACTTCAAACATGCAGCAATGGTTTTTCTTCCTCTGTGGTGTCTTTCATGGAACTCAGTTTTTGTTTAATGTTTTACTTATTGTAGATTTGTCAACAAAAATGTTAGCATGTGCCAGATATTTCTGTAAGTCTTTAGCTGACACTCTAGTCTAGCGCTGTGCTCTTGCAGTCATCATTACAGGACAATCACATATAGGGAGAGTAGCAACAGTGCTGAACTTTCTATATTTGTAGACAGTCTGTCTTACAATGGACACATGAACATTAAAGCTTTTAGAGATAATTTAGTAAGCTTTTCCAAGTTCTTGCAAGTCAACAGTTCTTGAATGCAGGTCTTCTGAGAGCTCTTTTGTGCAAAGCATGGTTGAAGCTCTAATGCTACTTCATTTTAATTATGATACCTGATATGGATGCAATGATCACTATTATTAATATCATTAATGTTATATACTATAGCATAATGTCAGACTTAACTTATGATGTAAATCTCCATCAGTAGTTTGATCAGAGGAGGATGGATCCCCTTTGTGAGTCTGGATCCTCCCAAGGTTTCTTCCTCCAGCCTTGAGGGAGTTTTTCCTTGCCACTGTTGCCTTCGGCTTGCTCACATCGGGCTTAGATTAAAATTGTCTGATACTAATTAGGTAAAGCTGCTTTGTGACAACGTCCGTTGTAAAAAGCGCTATATAAATACATTTTGATTGATTGATTGACATGGGTCACATCAGGCAATACTTCTTGAAACTCAAAACTGGTGTGTTTTTTATAGGGCAGATCAGCTTTAACCAACACATCCAATCTCATCACATTGATTGGCTCCAGGTTGGCTGACTCCTGGATCCAGTTAGCTCTTGGAGAAGTCATCAGCTTAAAGATTCACATACTTTTTGCACTGTGAATGTTTACATGTTGAGTTCAATAAAACATGAAAGTATAATTTTTGTTGCGGTATAGATTTAAGCAGACTGTGTTTGCTTATTTTTGTGACTCAGATGAAGATCAGAACACATTTAATGACCAATTTATCAGAAATACATGTAATCCCAAAGGGTTCATGAATGTTTTCTTGCAACTGTATTTAAATGATAAGTTTAAGTGTTTGTTTACATTAGTCTTGCAGTTACAGATCCTAATGAATTAAGCAAAATTTTAGACCTCTCTTGGATGATCGACTAATAGGAAATCATGGAAAATTGTGCAAATAGAAGTTGTAGTTGAATCATTCATTTATTAACCTCTGTCCATGCCAAAATTAGGACCATTATTTATCATGCTGAGCACATGTACAAACATACATGAAAAGGACTGGCTTTAGAGGCAGAGAACAAAAATCTGAAGCAACTGTACATCTCACTGATAAGTCTGTAGAGACTATTTAAGTGAAATAAATAGATTGTTAATCAATATTAATAATAATCTCTGTTGACACTGTCCTTCCCTGTGGCTACATTTATATAGAGGCTCATCTCTACAGTGTCTGCATGCTTACAGCCAGGTAGCTGCATATTAGAATAGTTGTAGTACTTGTACTTCATTCAAAAGTGAAATACTTTAAATTGGCATGCAAAAGTTTGGGCACCCCTACTTTTTATTTGTTTGTTTTAAAGTGAAAAAGAAAATGAGCTCTGAGAACTTTTACCAAGGTCTCAGACCTTACTTGTTATGGCTATGACTTGTTCACTCACATTCATTGATAGCAAAGGCCAGATGATGCAAATTCCATAACTGTATAAATGCTCTGACTCATCAAATCTTGTCCAAACAGTCAGCAGCCATGGGCTCCTTTTAAGTATCTGTCTTGCACTCTGAAAGTTAAAGTAATTGATGCCCACAAAGCAGGAGAAGGCTGTTTTACACAGCCGTCATAGAACCTGTCATCACCACGTCCATCACAGTGTGGGGTGGCTCAGCCACCAAACAGGACATTCACAGACTGCAGCACAGCTCCAGAACCAGGAAGCGTGCAGAGAAAATCATCTCTGACCCCTCACACCCAGGACACCACCTGTTCCAGCACCTTTCCTCAGGCTGGTGTTTTAGCCAAATGAGGGTCAGGACGACCAGGCTACAGAGAAGCTTCTTCCCACATGCCATCACTCGCCTGAACAGTTGACATTACTGTTACACAAAACACTATATCTCCTGGTCTCTTACTTCTTCTGCACTTAACATAACAAGCTATACACTATTTGGGTGACCAGACATCCTATTTTACCTCTTTTACCTCTTTTTGAGACTTAAAAAACATGTCCGGGCAGAATTTCACAATCGTCCAGGATTTTGTTTTACTTGAGAAGGGAGATTCTAATTCTGATTCTGATTCTAAAAAGACATCAATGCATTTTCAAGTAGCTGATGCCTTTATAATTAAAAAATGGCAGAAATCGCAGAAGTGAAGTTAAGGTGTAGAAGACCACAAACATTTCAGAGAAAACTACTCTTAAGTTTGCTAGAAAGACAAATTAAAACCCCTGTTTGACTGCAAATGTAATTCAGGAAGATTTAGCAGACTGAAAAATGTGTAACCTTTAACTTTATGACTTTTGGAAAATCAAGTCATCTTTTGCTTGCTATTAATATTAGCCATTCACACTAGCAGAAATTGCAAAGCCCTGTATATAGACTGCATAAGACAGTCATTGTTAGGCATTGTTATTTGCTTCCTATGTGGATTTATGTTTTGCACAGACAGTTTGGGCTGACCTTTTTATAGAACAGAATTAATTCTAAAATGCAATTACATCATTTTTTACTCTGTTTTTATCACCTCCATCACACATTTCACACTCTCACACTCAGACAAGTCATGATTTCACAACTTTTGCTAGTAGGTAGATTCCTGGTTCATCAGTTCATTGATAAAAGGAGATGTCAGATGGTTATTAGGGCTATCATATTGTCATAGAAAGGGTGCAGCCCCCTTATGCTTAGCAAACCTAAAGACCTTCCTCAAACAGGAGTTACAACAACCCTGCCTTATCTCTAAACCTCTCCCATTTTACTAACGCTCATTCTGTTCACCTCTTTCTCGTTCTCCTTTCATCTGCCTCTGTAAACACCTCTGCAGTCTTTCTCTCAGAAACAAAGACTGTTTGAATAAACTGAGAGTTTACTGATGGATGAGTTTAACACTTGCTTCTACTGCTCAGGTTGATGACTCCTGGCAGGGATGTTGAGTGTAAGATGTGGATCAGAAATTCACCAATTCATTCTATTCTTTTAATGTTCTTTTATGTTCTGACCCAGTTAAGAAATATTGTTCCTTGTATAAGGATGCTTTCCATTATTATAGTCTATTAAAGTATATTTTTACTAAAATAACATTTCAGTGTATGGCACTTTTAAAGAACCATTTTGGATATGGCATCTGTGAGTGAAGAACAGTTTTTAAAGGACTTCCACTTAATTATTGTAATCAAGAAACGTTCCACCATTTTGAGTACACATGGATCAGATGATGAATGTGCATTTGACACACCTTGTTATATTTTACACATACTCTTACCATACTTTCATTCATTCCTAAAATGTTTTTTAAATCTTCAGTTTGAACAGCATTTAGTCCCTCAGTCCATTTATAAAGAATACATCATTTTTGTAAATTGGTTTTATAGTTTCACACTGAACTACACTGTATTTTTCAGTTTAATGCTTTAGTTAAATTCCACAAAAGGGGAAGAAAGATGGCTATTCAGAGAACTCACGTAATTAATCTTCCCAGAGATTCCTTTGGCTACTTATACGACAGTGGACAAATATTCTAAAACGAGTTAAAGACTTAGTTTGATGTTGAAAAATGTGGTAATCATTGTTGCAGCACTTCAAAGAGATTGTTTGTATGTCCACTACACACTGTTTCATGTTGGATGTAGTCATATTGAGTGCCAAAATAGCAAGCAAACATATTGTGGTGGAACGCAACTTTTGAAAGATAGATCAAACAAGATCTCTAAAAGAACATTAATCAGTATATCCACCACAACTAACTTTGAGTGATTAATGGAGTTAATATGATTTTAGACATTTTGCAGTAGTTCTATTTTAGTAAAAGCTGACCTGATTTGCAAAAGGCGTGATGTTAAAAATGACACATTTCTTTAAACAACAATTCATTTCTTTATTTTTTATTTTATTTATTTATTTATTTATTGCCGTTTCAAGAAAGCAAAAAAGGGAAAGGACCCGAAGCAAAGGTTTGAGCACCCTGCATGATTAGCTTTGCATCACCTGACTTTTCCTAATAACGTGTGTGAACAAGCCATATCCCTGACTGTTACTGCCACAATTATACAGTGCCATTTAGAGATCTTGAGATTTAATAAGAAACTAAATTTGAAATGTACATATGACGCGTTTGAAACGTATCTCTTTTGTTTTGACATCTTTGCACTGGTCCACCTCTGCATCTTCTTCTGTGATTTCTGCTCTACCGCTGTGCCAGGCTACTGACACACTGATGGAGTACATGTGTCCTCTGCAGGTCAGCCAGCACTGCTCTAGACCTGTAATCTCCCCCAGATTACCCTCAGATTAGTGTGTTTATTTTTCACAACCGCTGAGATATTAGCCACCTAATCAGCAGCAGCTGTGAAGACTCCTTTCAGTGTTTACTTGAGAAATTAGCAGCACTTAATTACCTGAATGAGGTACTAAGAGGTTAGAGCCTGAGGTCAGGAACCTTTCTCTGGTCAAGAGAGGTGAGGAATGCTTATCACCAATTGCTTTCTTCAGTGGTTAACCAACTGTCCTGGAATGTTTTTTTTCTGCTCTTTGTCCTGCTGTTGCCTTTAACTGAACCCTCATTCAGACAGCTTTTGTCAGACACAAGGAAATGGAGAAGATTTGCACTTGTCACTACCTCATGTCTCTAAAAAGTGGGGGTTTTATCCATCAGATCTACATAGCAGTTTACACCGGTAGTCTTGCTTCCAGCTCTTTCCCTTTCTGCTCTTTTTAAAATGACCTAAAGGTGGTTTCTTCCACTATTTCACCATCTGCCCGTAAGAAACCCCACTCTTAGTTCTCCTTTTTCTTTTTCATTTATCTTCCGTACTCCCTGAACCAACCTGACACATCTGTTGGAAAGGTGGAAACTATGTATTAGCAGCCTCTCAGAATCCCCCCTCACTTATCAAGCTTGGCTAAGATTACTCCAGAAAGAATAGAGGGAAGCTGCTGCACTGAGACTTATGGTATTCCTTAGTGACCCATCAGCAAAGGGCCAGATGTGGATGCAGTTGTCGCTCGCAACATTCATTTTCCTAAGAAAATGATAATCACGCTAACTCCGCATAGGAGTATTTAGGATTACTAAATGCACTGTACTTGTGTGGCACAGGGCTTAAAAGGTGTGTTGAATTAGTGACACTGTCAACAAGTCTGGGACAAAAGAGAAACTGCTGGTTCAGAACAGTCATTCTATTGAGAAACACTTGGGAAACTGTAGGAGTTACTAAAATGTTATTCTTTTAAAAATATTTATTATAAGCAAACTTACAAACTCATGCAAAACTGAACCCCAAACATAATCATTTGTATTAGTTTTTCTCCTACCATTAAATAAAAACTGACCTGGCATGCACACATTTTCTTGAGTACAAGTTAATCTTCAAAAATAAATTTTACAAAATACAATATTAGAATAAGTTTATTTGTTTTTGAAAAAAGAAAACTGTCACATAATTTGTATTCATTCACATAAAGAGACATATTTCAAGCCTTTTAAAAAAAATTCAAATTATAATTTTTAATAATTATAATTATAATTTTAATTCAAAACTTGAAATAAAAAATGTGAGATTCTGGATTTCAAATTTCCATGGCTATAAACCAAACTAATCAACATTAAAATAAAAAAGCTTTAAATGTCACTTTATGTGTAATATGTTTTTATATGTAATCATGAACAAGTGAACATTTTCACCATATTATGTTTTTTTAAGTGGCACTGTATGCGGTCATCTTTTGTCCAAGTTTATATTCATTCATTGTTTCACATCATAACATCCATTGGTTATTAACAGTGATGCATAACCCTTGAAACTTTCAAGGTTTAACATTGCTTGGCTTGTCGATGAGTTTGTCTGAACTTTACCTGTTGCCATGACTTAGCTGTTCCTCATGCCTCTTACCAAAAGGCCTCCACCCCACACACACACTTCTCATTTGAAGGTCCAGTGCTCAAGACTGTGTGTGGAGTCTCTTCCAAAGGCCCACTGTTTTCCCTATCTGTGCCAGCTTCTTACACAATATCTATTCTATTTGTTGACAGAGGAAAGCCATACTGTATACATTTATTTTTGCAGAGGTCCATGAGAAAGAAGGATGTGGGCTCTCAGTCCAAATGGAAAGAACACTGTTATCTAAATGAAATATGTCTGTGCTTCTGGAAGATGTACTTCAACCTCTTTGGTTTCTTTTTTTCACTTTTTTCTTTTCTTTCACCAACTGAACTACAAGGAAACAAAACCAAATGAGAGAACCAATAGACAAAGAGGAGGTGACGAAGAGTTGTTGACAATTACAATACACATCGCTACATTGGTAAAGCTTCTTGTCTTTCCATAAATCTAAACACATCTGTTTTTCTGGAAGCCTTCCAGAGATTTGGGAAGCCAGAATGATCCATGTGACTGTTTACAACAAGGAATATGTATGAACTATAACTCATACACAAATCAGGCTGCAGTGTACACCTCAAGATATTACGAGGAGGACAAGCCTTTGTTCCACATAATATAGCTTAAAACAGTAGGAGCAGCGATCATGAAGTCTGAATTTGGTATTTTTATGGATAACAGTACTGCATAATGTGTCAGAATCGCAGCTTGCTTAACAAGTCTACAATGTGTAATGCAACTGTGTTTTAGGCATGTCTTTGCTATAAGGGGAAAACACAAAATGTGTGTTTTTTTGCCAGACTTTTCCTTTAAGCTTCTTGGCTTGCAAGTTGATTAGCAGATTTTATCAGTTACGTTTTTTCAGAAGTTCTTTATTGTATGCTGCTGTCATTTGGCACAATCTTATCCGAGTGTGAAACTTCAGAGGTCTAGGTGATTGTTTTTGGTTTCATTGTCCAGATAAGGATCTGAATGGTTTTCTTTAGCCGGGAGCTGTAAGCTTCTCCAGGCCACTGAATCCAGCTTTTAGTGCAGACAGTTGTCCTCATTTGGCCCTCATCAGTATTCACTTCTGTTGTATTGGCTTTATGTTCATGATTTTCAGGTCTAGGACATTTATAAGGTTGCAGTACTATGATTTTGAGACACTCTGATGCCGAGTGCTGCTTTCCTGAGTATTGGCCAGTACTGGACATCGGCCGATTCAGGCATTACCTGTTAACTATTACATACCTTGGCTGAGAGTTCACTAGAAAAGCAATGTGTCCTTGATTTTTAACTGTTTTGAAGTGCTGGTCATCAAGCGCTATAAATTAATTTTAAACCTTACCTTTCTGCAGTCATATGCAAGTTTTTCACATCTTGTAAATGTCTTCACTAAAGCTGCCTGAGTGATTCTGGCCACAAATTCCCCTTTCAAATGCTGCGATTTTCTGTTGGATCATGACTGTTGTATTAAAAACATTGGAACTTTTACAGATTTTAGATGATTTTATTGCTTGCAGAATAATTCCACTGCTAGGATTTCTATTGCTGTATGCTATAGGATGCCATTAGCTAGTGTTTGTACTTTCAGCCTGTCATGGGTGCCATTCTACAGTACAGATGGTGTGTATCATCCTAATCATGTCAATACTGAATTATACTATGAATACTGTTGGCAAACCCAGCTTATTTACATTTTACACAGTGTAAATTATCATTCCTGAAACCATTGATGAAACAGAAACATGCATGATATGGTAGTGTATCAGAGTTTACTAACAGACGGTGTGTTAAATGACATACTGTATATTTTAGAGTGCAGAGGCTTGTAATTTTGCTGTTGTTCAAAAGTGTCTGTTGACACAGTATGAAGTGCTGGCTTGCTAATAGCAAGCAGTGATTTCTAACTGAGGCTTTAAAACATGGGAAAGTATTGACCCATCATTGAACTTAACTTTTGGACATTACATACAAATAGACTGTTTAATAGAGAGTTGCAAAACATAGGCTGTTCTGTAGACTCCAAGCATCCACAATCTCAGCGCTGTATTATCTATCGGTATTAAAAATAATCTTAAAAACATTTCTGCTTCCAACAGAAATTGGACAGAGAGGAATATATTCCCTCACTCTAAAGCTAAAGATAATGCTGCTGGATTCTGGCCACTGCATAATCGCAGTGACATCATGCAGCCTTTAGTGATGCATTGGCTGGAAAGTGCTAGAAGGCTGCACCGTGTGAACACGATATTTTTACTGAGTACTGAACATTCCTAAGCAGATGGAACTTAGGTGTTCAAATAAAGATCAACCTTATAGTCTTTTCAGCTTTTCTGTGAATTTCTTTTTTTGGCAAAACAGCAACGTCACATTATGTCTAGAACTGCCATCGAGTATCTGGAGACTGTCGCTTGGAAGTTGACATGCCTTTGTGTACATTATTTAGGACGCACTCCAGGGGACCACTAGCATTGTCAGATGAATGAGGTACTATATTGGTGATAACTACACTTGAGTTGTTTGGAGCTGTTTGCAGAGGATGCCGTTTCTCAGATGGATGGGTATATGGCAGCTTCAGGGCTATGTCTGAGAGATGCAAGGAGAAGCACAGAGATAACCGCCTCATTCAGACTGATAAGAAAGAGGGGAGGACGAGAGAGCTGGGGGAAGTTGACTAGCACTGTTTTCATGATAAGTCTTAAAAATGTTTTCTGCCAAGTGACTTTAGTTTTTATAGTCATACAGTGTCAGAAACTACAAGGTCAAACAAGTTTCAACTCAAGTTGAAGCATTTACTGTACTTCCTATAATGCAAACTGTGCAAAATTAAGCTTACATTGTTTGTGTTTCATTATTTGAACCAAAGAAACCAACTTCAGACACCAAATCTGTCTTTGCTGATTGAATAAATGTGGTGCAATCAAATTGTTAATCTACCAAACTGTTCCTTTAAAACATGTAATACTCAGATTTGAGTTTTTAATATCAACATCAAGCACATGGCACTTTTCTCTTTTCCTCCTCCTTTTCACTCATGTGTAGGGTTTGTAACTTGAGACGCAGTGTTAGCACTGATAAAGCCCTCACATCAAGAGAAGGGTAATCATTCTTATTACTCCTCTCTCCATCTACCCCCTACAGGGTTTGGGTTTGAGAAGGATCCTGTATCTCCACACACTATCGATCAGCTGTCAAAAAGGTCAACTGGCTCTGCTACCTTTTCAGCAGCGGCCGTTACTGATTAACAGGTGACAAATTGGCCTCGTGCTTGGGGTCGCTCTGAATCAAGTTGAAAATTTCCAAAACAAATATGCAAACTAATGACAGCTATCTAGAGGGAGTGAGAAATATCGTGTCTGCAATTTATGATAAAACAAATATACTCGGCTGCATTACATAAATAGAGCCGCTGTGCAGTGTTCTGTAGGGTTTCATTATTGGAGCCGTTTGTCATCTTAGAGAAAGTTTGAAAGTGTGATTCCCTCATTGATTTGTTTTGTATTAATGCCAACCCCCCACCCCCCCAGGCTATACGCGATATAAAAAGTGCAGAAACCATGAGACTCCTGGAACTTGAGGCCTACTTAAATTCATACAAAGCTGCTGGGACATTTTGTGGTTTTGTGGCAACAATAAATTAAATGTTGAAAAAAGCTATGAAATTATAAGGAAAGATGTACTTAACGTTTAAATGTAACTGAATATAGCTTCTCACTGTATTAAGGCATAATACAACATAGCCAATGTGCTTATCCCAGTAGCAGTGCTATATTGGAACAGTCATCTAAGTTTCCATAAGTCCCTGCTGATTTGAAATCAGTTTTTATTTTTTCTTAATTGGCAAGGACAGATTTTACCCAATACGGTACAGAATGTTTTCCCTGTTACTATTCTGCGCCAGTTTCCAACTGTATGAGCACAAAGATAATTTATAATTCAATTGCAAACAGAGGAAAAAGGATAGAAATGCCCATTAATGTATATAGACTCTCATTACAATGTATTAGAAGTGACTTTCCCTTGACCCAGAACTTTAGCGGTTATGGCAGCTCCTACTGAACTGGCACGTTTAGTTATATGTGGTGTGGTGTGGCGTGGTGTGTGTGTGAGAGCGAGAGAGTGAGGGAGAGAGACAGACACTACTAACTCCTAAACACATACTCTGGAGGCTGAGAATATGATGTCAGATTGAACCCGAAGCTTGGCTTTATGGCGTTCATCAGTCAAAGCAGTAGTGGTCGGTGCCAGCATTGAGAGTGACCTCACAATCCAGCCAGCTCCGACCCCACTAAACCACTCCAGAACCCCGACCCAATCAGCCTGTTTCCAGGCAACTCCAATGAAAATATTGCCTCAGTGTCTGCTTTATAAATACTTTTAATTAGTTGTCATTTGAGAAGAAATTATGGTTATGACTCAAAATTGTACAATTCTGTGGGCTACAGTGGCAGTGCTACATTACCACGATGTCTGCTCTTGATGTTTTCACCCATCTCCTGCAGATATTTCACTCATTCTGCATTTTGGCAGTCAGATAAGTGCCTTATTCAGTCTTTATCAGCTTAACTATTTAGACCAATAGAAAAATGTTATTTATTTATATTAGATTTCCCAATTTTGTGGTCAGTAGTTACACGGTTGACTGGTTATAGACCATGGACCATGATGTTTGCAGATGATATTGTAATCTGTGGTGAGGCTAGAGAGCAGGTGGAAGAGGAGTGCACTGGAGAAAAGAGGAATGAAGGTCAGTATAGACAAGACAGAATACATGTGTGTGAATGAGAGGGAGGCAGGTGGAAAGATGAAGATGCAAGGAGTCAAGTTCGTAAAGGTGGATGACTTCAAATATTTGAGATCAACCATACAGAACAATGGAAAGTGCAGAAAAGAGGTGAAGAAGAGGGTGCAGGCAGGATGGAGTGGGTGGAGACGAGTGTCAGGGTTGATGTGTGACAGAATGTGCAAAACCCAGAAGCAAAGCTTAAATATAATAGAATATCATTTTATAAGAATTTTCTCTGCACTCAGTGTGCACGTGGTGATGGCTCACAGTAAAATGGAAACATCTTGTTATTCAATAACATTGTATTCTGTATAATCACGTTGACATGCGTTCAGTAGGCGTGAAATATTGAAAGTAAGGAAAGGTGATCACATGATGAGATAAAAGGTTATGTTTGGTGTAAAAGGGAACAAACTGAAAGAATACAGTACACCTCTGCACGCCCACACAGTCAATCAGTCAGTCAGTCACTCACAGATCCTTCCTAACCACCCAGCCTGCTCTGTCTCAGGTTTCATAGCTGTCACTTTTTACAAGCAATAATTTGTTTAGGAGAGATGAGTGAGGAGTGCTGCCTCGTAACACTCTTAGGGTATCTACAGCCACGGGGCTTTGTGATAAGCATTCTTACACATACTGTACAGCCATGACACTGCAAGACAAACACGATCGCTCAAAAGTTTGGGGCCATTAAATTGAACATTTTCTATGACAGCACATTATTTTATTTTACACAAAAATTATGATTAAATCAGGGCAGCACGGTGGCTTAGTGGTTAGCACGTTCGCCTCTCAACTACGGCTGCCATGATTAGTCGACTAGTCATGATTATGTCGACTATTAAAATAGTCGACAACTAATTTAGTAGTTGATGCGTCATTTTTGTTTTTGTTTTTACTTTCGTTTTCTCTCCAAACTGCTGCGTACTCACCTTTTACTGCTGCGTCTTCCTTTCTGTCCTTGACACACATGCGCAGTAGTGATAACTGGGGTAGCCCGTGGATGACGTCACAGGACGTTATATACAGACAGGCTCAAAAGAGTACCCGCGACGGAGCTCAAAAGAGTGGGCCAAGATCATTTTAAGAAAATGAAAGAGAAACGTGGGCAATGCAATATCTGCAAGGCAGAACTTGTCTTCCACGGCAGCACAACTGCGATGCACGAGCACCTGAAAAGGAAGCTGTTGTGCCTGATTGTGACAATGATGAAGAGGGACCGTTATCTCTGTAAGCTAAATTGCTAGTTAGCTGCTAAACAGAGCGTAAACAGAGAGTTAACTTGCTGCTTACTCATATTTATAGCTGTAAAAGTTAACATTAGTGATGACTACTTGATTCATTAGCCTTAGCACACATTCATGTGTTTTCTGTAACGTTATAGTCATGTGTTTGAATAGCAATGCTAATGTTTTCTAACGTTACGTTTCAGTGCTACGTTTACACTTTATGCTAAACAGTTAAATAATTGTTTGTTGCAACAAGCTGCATATTTCATTAAAGGTTTAATGAATTATGATCTTAATTGTTTTTATTTTTAGTTAGCATATAGCTGAAATCTAATGACGGTTATATAATAACAGCTGCATTCTAGTGCGATAAGCTGTATGTTTTATATTCAATTAATGTATGATCTGATTAGTTGACTAATCGCAAAAATAATCAGTGATTAGTTGACTATAAAAATAATCGTTTGTGGCAGCCCTACTCTCAGCGCTGGGGTCTTGGGTTTGAGTCCCTATCTGAGCGGAGTTTCCATGTTCTCCCCGTGTCTGCGTGGGTTTCCTCCGGGGACTCCGGTTTCCTCCCACAGTCCAAAAACATGGTGGTCAGGTGAATTGGGTAATCTAAATTGTCCATGTGTGTGTGTTTGTGTGTGTCTGTGCACTCAGCGATGGACTTGCGCCCTCTTCTGGGCTTAGTTGAATAGTGTAATGCCCTGCCCTGCGCCCAGTGAGGGGGTAGGGGACTAACCGTGACCCTGATAAGGATTAAGCGGGTGTGATAATGAATGAATGAATGAATGAATGTTTTGTGAAAGGCATCATTGGACATATGAATATGGTGGACATGTGCTTTGAATTAGATTAGTGATGTAGCTCTTAATTTACTAATGTTGAACAAGATTTTTCAAAACATACTTTAGTTGAAAAATGCTTACACAACTATCTTATTCTGCTGATTTCTGGTGCACCCTCAACAACTTCAAAACACATCAAAACGATCCTACCATGGTCCTTCCTCACACATCTTCCATAGCAGATTGAGTATCTGGAGCAGCAGGATTTGTGGATTTTTATCAAAGCCCCAAAACTACAAGAAAAAAGCTTTGAGTGGAATGTCATTGTTGTGGAAAATGGCCCCAAACCTTTAAGTGGTAGTGCTCTTTGAGAATTAGGGAATTTTCTGTAAATTACTTTTTTCACTAAGCATGTCTTTAAGGTCCCATTCAACATCCTTGCTTAGTGCCTAGAGACAATATGAGAGGATGTGATGGCATCAGCATGTGCCTGTCTCCTCTCAGGCTTTCAGGGGCTGATGACAGGGGTCGTCCTGTACGAGGCGGGGCGCACACAGTGAATTCTGCTTTGTGTTTCTGTCTCTGACAGTAAGCACCATCCTCCCCCAACCTCCTCTCAGCCCTGCATCATGTTCTTCTACAACTCCGAGAGAAAGAGACAACCTAACATCAGCCTGGCTATCAGTGATGCTGGTATTCTCTGTCAGTTAAAAGTTTAGGGCTCCTAGCCTTTTCAAATGATTGTTACGTTTGTTGCCAGTTGGTGAAATCATTAAATGGAAGCTGTTTAGATTTTGCCTGTTGTCTTTTTTCCATTTCCAAATCAGATACTCATCAGTACTCAACACTTTGAGCAAAAACGATTTTTTATCTGAACCTTTTACATCAGTTTATAAAACTAACTAATCAAAAGCAGAAACTGGTGTTTGGACCAAGGCTGTTTTGAAGCCATTTTTCATACTTAATTGAAATGTAACAAGTGAATCATATGATTTAAAACCAAGTCAATATCTCCTTTTATTGGGCTGTGTACCTCAAAGCATCATTTACAAGAACATTTCTGATCTACCAATAGCAAGTTATTGTAACCATCCATTAAAAAACAAGCTCTAAGACTTATTTGGTTAGCGTTGTTTTATGGTCTCTTTTACCAAAATTGCTTTACACCCTTCATGAGCAGCTCTTTCTCCAAACATGTAAATCAGTCTTCATTGTTTCATGTTAAAATATTGCGTCACTGGTCATAAGTTCACTGCTTACTGTTTTTCAGCCCCGCCTCCTTCCCACCCCCGCCCTTTTTCTCCAGTGAACTTTACCTCATTCTGATGTCATCATTGAGCGTGGTACCTGTGGGGCTATTATTATGTCCAAACCTGAGCCGGATCCTGGGCCCAGCGAAGCCGAGGGCAGCTCAGGCTCAGCTCTTGGCCCCAGTTTGAGTTATAACTAAATGGAGCAGCTGGCGATGTATCACTGCACTTTGAAAGCTGCCTCTGACATACTAATGCCATTGTTGGAGCAGGACTGACATGTCGTGTTATCTCTGGCAAAACGGTGTGGAACAGAGGGGCCACACTTGGCACGATTGTTCTAATACATTTCATAGGAGCCCCGAGGGGCCCAACATTTACCAAGCCCTCTACTATAAGGCTTGTGTGATGAGGTATACAGTGCATACTGATGAGATGTACGGAATGGGTGGCTGGCAGCAAGGATGGAGTTGAGTTACAGCAATGATCATTATTGTGATAAGTTTGCCTTTGCATTGCACCATTTAGATACAGGGATTGTTCCAAATGGTCAATAAATTGCCTGAAGATGAAAAGTTAATTAGAGCTTCAAGCTTACTTTTGTTTAAGATTACATTTTGAAAAGACTCAGCCTGTGATGGGCTTTCGCAATGGCAGTGTTTACTGAAATACTTGCCAGTCATGCAGCAAGGCCCACATCACTGTCCGACATCAATAGATCCATCGATAGCTAGATACTGTAGCTATTCATTTTAGCTCATACCTATTACTTTCAGCTGAATTACAGCTAATCACAGAGTGTTCATAGAAGTGATTAATGTTCTCCACACCAAAGGACACAGCTGTCTGATACAAATTTACACTCATGGCCAAAATGGCAAGATATTACTTTAGGAAAACACAGCTCCTAACAGATAGCACTCCAGAGGGTCGTTAGCTCAAAGCAGGCTGTGCTTTTTAATTAATGCAGACTCTGCATAGCAGCAATGGGAGGTAGAAAATAAAAAGAGAGGGAGAAGGAACATTAGACCTAACGTATAGTCTAACAGAAATGGATTACATCGCATCAAGCTAAGAAATTATGTTGCAGTAATTAGTGCTGTAAACTGTATAATGTATGGCTCCAATTGGTGGAACATGCACTATATTCACTTGTAACTTGTATGTATAAATTAACCTGTGTGAACAATTTGAGTACTAAGAATTATGTGTTTAACTTTGTCATCAGTGAGTCATTCGGTATATGCTGCTTATCTGATTTTTAAAAAAATTATATTTACACGCAGGTGTAATGTACATAGCTTTCCCCTTTACCTCAAATATTTGATGTCCAGTGTTTGCATACATACATAACAGTACATATTGTGTTAAAAACTTCATAAACAACTAGACATGGTTTGAGTTAAGGGTATGAAAGTTTAGGTATGCAGTTTGCATTGTACTGTTTACTTGTTTGCCATGCTATTTTCATTATACCCATGCAAAACTAAAGTAAACTTAACCACACTTTAATATAAAACACTTTTAAATCTATTTATATTCATTACAAAGGCTTTATGCATTACAATGCTCTTTGGGAATGAATGCAGTGAGCTAAGCAGTGGTCTTTGATGTGTAGGGTAGCAGGCGTGCTACTTGATGGATAAGGCATATCAGGACGGCTGTGGTCCCCAGTGGAGCTCTCTCAGTGCTCTGTACAGTGTCTGCTCTCTGCAGACCCTACTGCTCTCTAATTGAGCTCTAATTAGAGCTGGGGAAACAGGCCTGCAGAGGCAGCGTGGCCAGAGCAGAGGCGAACAGGGCAGGAAAATGGTAAATGTAGCGCTGCCTCTGAGATGAATGGGAGGGGTGTGTGTGGAGAGCTAAGCGAGGAGAGAACAGCTACTTTATGCTGTTAAGAGCATCTTAACATTACTTTATAAGAACTCCATTCTCAGTTACATAGAAAGCATTTTGTTACATAGAAAATTACTACTGTTATCACCATGTTCAGTGGGGCTAGTGGGCAGGAAATGTTTCTTTACTACAAGAGAGCTACATCAGAGACAATCTGATGTACATTATATTAGTTATATGTAAATATATCACAGCTGTCAGATCCCTAAGACAGTGGCTATATTTTACCTTGGCATTTGACCTATTTTGTTACATTACAACCTGTATTTAAATGTTCTTTTAATCTGAATTGTATGTGATGGATCTGCACAAAATATTCTAAGTTGTTGAAGTGAAATGATAAAAATATACAACACCAGCCAAACGTTTTAGAACTCAAGTTTTTCCAGTCATTTACTACAATTCAAGTTATTTAAGTCCAGTGAATAGCTTGAAATGATACAATGGTAAGTGGTGATCTGTCAGAAGTTTTAAAAAGGTAAGGTTACCGAAAACTGAAAATTAATTTACTGTACAAAATTATACATAAAGTCTTTTGTCAGGAAACATGAAATAGGTTAACAGGTGAAAATTGATCTCTAGTAATGGAGGTAGATCAAGCCTTGAAAGCTGGTGCTACTAATTCCTACAGAGTGAGAAGCAGCCTGAGCCACCATGGCTACCACAGCATTCTACAGCGCCATGCAGTACCCTCACGTATGTGCCTAGCTGGTCAGGAGTTCATCCTACAGCAAGATAATGATCCAAATCATAAGTCCAAGCTCTGCCAGAACTACCTCAGGAAAAAAAAGAACAAGATGGTCAGCTTAAAAACATGGAGTGGCCAATTAAACTGAATAATTAGCAATAAGTAACTGGAAAAATTGGGGTATTGTAAAACATTTGGCTGGTAGGGTATATACAAACAAACATTTTGAATTAAAAAACTGAAAATTGCCAGATATATGGAGGAAGGTGCTTGCACTTTTCCACCACCAAGGAAAACGCTATGTTTGCAACAAAACCAACACATCTCATCATCCCAAGAACACCATCCTCATAGTGAAACATAGTGGTGGCAGCATCATGCTGTGGGGATGCTTTTCAGCAGCAGGGACTGTCGAGGGGAAGATGGATGGTGCTAAATACAGGGATATTCTTGAGCAAAACTTGTTTTGGTCTGTCAGTGATTTGAGACTGAGATGGAGGTTCACTTTCCAAAAGCACAATGACCCAAAGCATACTGCTAAATCAACACTCAAGTGGTTTAATGGGAAATGTAAATGTATTGGATTGGCTTAGTCAAAGTCCAGACCTTAATCTAATTGAGTATCTGTGGTGAGACTTGAAGATTGTGGTTCACCAGCAGAAACCATCAAACTTGAAGGAGCTGGAGCAGCTTTGACTGGAGGCATGGGCTAAAATCCCAGTGGCAAGATGTGGCAAGCTCATAGAGACTAAGCCAAAGTGACTTGCAACTGTAATTGCTACAAAATGTGTCTCTACTACGTCCTGACTTTAGTGGGGTGAATAGTTATGCACACAGACACTTTCTGTTATATTTTTTGTTTGCTTCACGTAAATAAAAAGAAAATGAGATGTTAAGTTTTAGGCCTGTTCTGTAAATAAAATGATGCAAACCCTGAAATAAACCATTTTAATTCATTTTAAAGTGAGGTAGCAAAGAAAAAATGCCATGAAAAAACAAAATGTAAGTAATAACCAAATGAGAACAGTGAGGTTCACAGAGCTAGATACAATCCCTGAGCTGAAAGCGTTCACACTGTCCCTTCTAGTTAAATTGATGTAATGAATAAACAGTTTATACTCTCATTTATCTCATTAGTTGATCCACACACTGTAAAAAAGTCAGCCCAACTTACATTTGTATGGCAACTTATTGTACTCCTTTTTTAATTTAATTCAACTTGAGGTTCACCCGACTCAAACGTCTTAGTTTAGTCAAATGTTTTCCTTAATCATTTAATTAGGCAAACAAAATACAACATATTTTTATCCAAGTTCCACACCAGCTATAACTCTTCATCACACAGTGACATAATTTCCTCGTCTTGGGTTCCCAGTTTTGGGATTTGAGCTCACATTGTTTTGATCACAGGGTGAGTGAGCAGAGAACTGCTCAAGTCAGAGAGTCACTCCACACACATCTTTAAACATTATGACGGCGTGTCTCATCAACATCTTTGTTTATAATTGCATTTATCTCTTTGTGGCAGTTATCAGGAGATTGCGAGTTGAAACCCTGGTGATGGCATAGCTGTCTCTGGGAGCCTGTAGTGGGGGAAAGTGTAGTAGCTCTGTGTGAAGGAAAGAGTCACAGATAGCAGTAAAGTTGATTCAAAATATATTTATATATAACAGTTCCCAATGTGGAATTAAAAAGAATACTTTTGACTAAAGTACTGTAAGTGGTTTGAGGTGGTGAACTCAAAGTAGAATCATGTTAAATTAAAGTTGAATTAACTAAAAAAAATGAGTGCAATTGGTTGCCTTAAAGGCGCAGTATGTAATATTTCAGGTTATCTTTTTCAGAATTTAATATAATCGCTAATAAAAATGATTAAAAACACCTCTAATTATTATAAACTAAGAAGTCGTTTGATTATTTTACCTTAGAATAAGATGTTTATATCTACATTGGTCCCTGGTCGAACACCGACTGAGGCCGCCATGTTGCATCGCCATGTTTCTACAGTAGTCTGACAGAGGCTAACAAAAACCGTTTGTGTTGTAATGATGAATTGGCCACTCAAATTCGATGGTGCTGTAGCTTTGTTTTACCGTTGGCTGACATAAAACAGGAGAAGAAGAAGAAATAAACATATACCTCAATAAGAAGAAAAACATGGAGGAGAAGCAAGAACAAAGGTTTTTTGGTTTATTTGTTAAGATGGCGGAACATTCTTATGCTCGTCAAGAAAAGAAACACAACTTCAATCGTCAAAGAAAAGAAAACATGATGAAACTTAGCTTCATATTCGTGTACGCAGTGTTTTTACCCCATTCCACCTTAAATGCTGCTGCAGGACATTGTAGCTGGAACGGGAGATTCGTAGCTGCGCGCTAGTTAGCGAGCTTAGCTAATATGAGCTCGTGTGAACTCTTATTGGCTGAAGTGCTTCTTCAGAGCATGGCAAGCTTACCTTGACTAGAGAAAAATGTGTATCCTGCCTGCATTATCTGTCTACAGTGAAGCAGTTTGACGTGTTTACTTTATTACTTTGTACAGAAAACAGCTAACGTTTACAATAGCACTACTGAAATGCAGAAAATATGTTTTGTCTGCATTGTAGCTATGATCATTTTACATATTACATTTCCTAAATTTCTAATTAAAATTAATCTTACCACTTGACATACCACTAGATCTAAAGCTGCTATTACACATCACGTTCGGGAGTATCAAAGATATATGAGATCTTACGGCCACCGTAGAGACTCCTTCGTATTTGGAAGGGAGGGACTGTGGAAAGAGTCTTCAGTTGGTTGCAATATGGAATCTAAACCACTAGATATCGCTGGAAACTACATACTGTGCCTTTAAAATGTTAATATGGGCTTAAAAATGTATTTACAGTGCATAAATTATGTATTTATAGTGCATAAATTGTGGAAAGACACCTTGGTTCATCATTGTGCCTGGCAGTCAAATGACCTTTTTCTTAATGGATGTCCTTTTGCAGTTATTTGAAATCTAAACATTATTTGTTAGGAGACTGTAGTTCAGTCTTTTTTCTGTGATTTATGCAGCTGACAGTAGAGTAAATTTAATCTTTTGTTGTGTCTCCAAACTGGGAAAAATGAACCAAAAAATTTATATAACATTAATGTATCATCTACTGACTTTGTACTGACATTTTTATTTTCATATGATCACCTTTACAGTTTTCTTAATTGTAATATTTAAAAAAAGGCCAAAAATTTCAGCATGAAACACTGATGATGACATTATATTGATAGCTGGCGTGAATGTCTGGCACATTTGTGATTTTATGATTTACTGACTTACAGTACAAAATGACATAGGCCCAAGAATGATTTGATATGGTATTGTACACTATTTTTATTTTCCAAGCGAAATCCGGCAGAGTTAATGTTTGTAGTAGCTGGAAACTGAAGGCCATTTCGAGTCGATACTGCAGCTGAATCCAAAACAATACTTTTATTAGAGTCAATGTATGGCTAACAGGGCAGGGAAAGCAGGCTAATGTTGCCATGGTCAATGTCACATAAGCACTTCCACAGTATAACTTTTATATGTCAAGGCAAAATAAAAAATATAAATAAATAAATGCTCATTTTACACGTGTTACTCACTAATTAAAGTTAAGGCTCATGATGCAGTATCTATATAAAAATGTATCACTGATATGGATGACAAAACACTTAATGTTTGTTAAGATTTTACTCCAAGTAATTTTAGAGTCACTCTATAATGGGAGTTACTATTTTTTTGTGTTTGGGGACAGAAATGATGGAATTTTAATCAGTGAACATACATAGCAGTGTTTTAATATTTTAACTAATACATTTTCTTTTTTCTAAGAAACAAATGTTTGAAAATAATTAGCTCCCTGACTGACTTATTAAAATTAATTACCTAGAATAGGTCTCAGCACTATAGGAACCAGCATTTCCTTTGTAGTTGAAAGAAGATAAACATAATTATTGTGACACAAGGCTTTGGTTATGATATTGTTTGTGCAGCATTTTAATTAGAATTAAATTTATAACTATGTTTATCTTGCAAGACTAACATGTATCAAGCCATTCCCTCCCTAAATGTGCTTTTGTTTTAGATCTGAATTAACTAATGTCCATGTGTTGCTTTGTTCTTTGTTTGGAGAGCAGTTTGGACCACCTGAGTCATTGAGTAAGGGCTTTGAGTTCCTTCTAAACTCTTTATTTTAGATTCTATATGAGCCTTGCCCTGTGTGAGTATTGGACTTTATTGAGGCCTGATGTGGACTTGGGCTTTTCAGACAAATCTTGTCATGCTATCACATGAAAGCTGTCTACTTTCAATATTAAAATCTTATTAGGAAATAACCCCCCAAAAAGTGTGACATATTAGAACCATTACACACATGTAAAAAGTATGTGGTAATAAATGGAATTATATAACTGTAAAGATTAATAACCTTGATGGGGCAGCTGTTTCCTGATGGTTAAGCATCTGGTCTTGTGACCAGAAGGTCGCCGGTTCGATCTCCGGGCCGGTCATGACTGAAGTGACCTTGAACAAGGCACCAAACCCCCAACTGCTCCCCGGGTGTCGTGGATAGGGCTGCCCACCACTTGGGCACATATTGTCACAGCCTAGTGTGTTCACTAGTGTGTGTATCACTGCACGAATGAGTTAAATGTGCAAGGCAAATTCAATTGTGTGCAAATCACATTGACAAAAAGTTTAATCTAATCTGATTTTAAACATCCTGTTATACACTACCACTCAAAAGTTTGGGATCAAACCTTACATGACAACACAGACTTTTAAGCTTTTTTTTTAAGATTTGAGACTATTATAGAATCCACAAATGCTGCTACAGATACCAAACTTTTTAGGGTAGAAGGGTGAGGTAGGATAGTGTCAGTGTTTTTTTTTTAGCTCAGTTTAGTATGACAGTGAGCTTTCCAATACAAAAAAAATAAAATAAAATATTGTGAAAAGGTTAATTTGTGTTCATAATTTTAAAGTTAATAAAAAAGTTAATCTGTTATATTTTATATTCTTTACACATGCATTGACGTGTCAAGCCTTTTTATGAAGTTTAGGACAAACTTTGGAGAAGACATTTTTTCTATATTGTGGATACGTTAGAATGAGATATGTATCTTTAAAAAACAATGATAAACACTTTATACACTAGAATAGGAGATATTAGTCATTGAATTACCTTGATGAGTAGTATTAATCACAAGGACATACTTGTTCATAAAAAAACATCATTGGACAATAGGAGACATTTGTCTATAAATATTTTGTACATTACAATCACTAATCATTATTAACCATCACTCAAAGTCACATTGTTCTTAAAGGTGTTCATAAATCATTAAGATTAATTATTTTGGGGAAACACACCCCAGTCCAGAAGACAGCTTTCTGCATCCTAATCTGTTAATAGCCTAAGTAGTTAATATCCTTAAAGGGGCCATAGTCACTACCACCTGTAGGAGGGCAAAGCCCCATCTGCTGGCTAATGATTTCCTTTAGGCTAATCCTGACCAGGCTTTTAATTTACAGCCAAGATTTAGATTTTGCAATTCATGCATACCTGTGAACAAACTGACACCAGTTTAGAGGAAAAGCAATGGATATGTGTGAGCTTCAGAACAATGTAAGTAATGAATTTGCTTTAACAGCTCTCAAGACACGTGGAAATGTTTAGCTCTGTATTTTTAGAGCACTTTTGAGGAGTTGGCTGTAAGTGTGTAAGGGATGAAGAACAGGAAACAGTCCAGTGTATGCAGGAAGTAGGTATCACACAGGCTGAGCCAGAGTGCTCTGTGAATTAAAAGCAGCTTGTGAAAACCTACAGCAGTACCTTGCATGTCACACAAAGCAATGCTAAGCTTTTTTTCAGCATAACTGTCATGAACAAGGTGTACACGTCTGGCCAGAAACACCACCTTCTTAAAAAAACAAAAACAAAAAAAATCCTTTCTGTTAGATAATGAACAGTTCTGTTTGTGAACACTCCTGTGTGTGAAATCTGTTGCCTAATATCTTTGTAATAATACATTGTAGAAATACCATTCAAACCATTCATTTATATTGTAGATTCTGCCCTTCCCAATTAAACTCAAAAGCAAGCTTGAGCTATACATCATACAGCATTTCACCATCTGATATGTGTGTTTCTGTTTGAAACTGACCAGTGGATACTCTGGAAATCTTTAAGAACTTACCCATCTGCCTCTCATCATGTGTGATTGGTAGATACGTGTATCCATCTACATTGACCAGTGAAAACCAGTAAGGACATTGGAAACCATTCATTACTTCATTCATTTTACATTTAAAACATGAATTGATTTTGACATTTGTTACACATTTTTTTAAATATTCATCAGAATTCTCAGTATTTTTGAACCGAAGTCTTCGAAAAGCTTATTTCAAACACCAAAACAACTTGTCCACACGAGTAAAGGTACTTTTTTGCAGGAGACATTAAATTTCTCAAATCTGACTTCAGGTTTACTGCAGTGTTCAAGGTCAAATGATGCCTTATTTTGGAGAGAACGGAGGTTGTTTTAAACAAATATCTGTAACATTTATATAATGTTGTACGCAGTTGCCTTTAAAGGCAAATGTAAGAAAATGTTGCATATTGCAGACACTGATTCTAACATGTACCATCTTCTGATGCCTCGAGGAGCTCTGAGTTTGTAAATAGTTATAAAAACAGTTCAGTGTAAAGAGTATGAAGTCTTTTTCCATGTAATCCATTAGAGTAAGAGAGCAACCCTGTAAACCAGAATTTTAGAAAATTGTGTGTGGTTGAATTACATTTAACCAAACATACTGTGTTGTGTTGGATTTCTGTTGTAGCCTGTAATGTAAAACATATTTTCTCCTGTTAAACATTTAGCAATCTCTACAGCTATGGTGACTGTAATAGTGCATTTTATCATTCTGTACGGTGATCAGTACATGTGATTCATGTGTAAGATGACTGAATTACTGCACTGAAGAACAGTATGAATGAGCTGTTAGCACACTAGTTCTTCTGGGAAGCCGTGGCCAGTTCAGATCCAGTGGCTGCAACTATTTGACCCTGCAGTAGCTCTGACCGGACTAGAGCCCCATCACTCACACATGTTTTCACTCCAAACAACATGGCGGACAGGTTCCAGTTTGGGGAAGAAACATGTTTGTGTTGAGTACTCGGTCACGGAATGAATAAGTGACGGATTCGGGAGCAGAAATAACAATCTCTCTGGTCAGTGACCTTAGACTCATCTCCAATGCCATTTATAATAATGAAAAAACAGTCCAGTTTTGGTGCTGGAGAGGCTTAGTCCAAATACCTTTTATATCTGTCTGGAATTCACTTCATTTTTACTGTTTTCTACATAATTGAATGTGTTCAGTGCAATGAAACTTTGAGTAATTCATGAATGTTTACCTCTGATAAACAAGCAAAATTTCCGAACGTTTCAAATGATCTTAAGCACTGAGGATACTGTTCTTAAATGCAGCTCTCCGAAAGGAAAATAATAAGTTCTAAAATATTCCGTAGAGAAAGTCCTAATTACTTTATGTATGCTATTAAATTATTTAACAGGTATCCTATATCTATTATATTACAACCTGTCATATACAGCGCCAGGAATTTTGAACAAGCTATAACCACAGAACTCATTTAAGCTTACTGTTTTATAAGAATAAATTGAGGCTCTTGAGGCACTGATACGGGTACGAAAATGCATTTGCTTTATTAGAGCAGTACGTATTTTGCACGGCTAACAACAGAAAGTCTGATGCAGGGCTACTTGTCACAAAGTGCTATTTGATAGCAGTGTAGTTCTGCCTTTCTGGCACAAGCTTAAAAAAGACCAGTGCATGGGTGAGGGGAAGACTTTGTATGTGGAAGGTATAGAAGTCAGTGTAAGAAAGGGGAACATATGTAAGCCATTAATTTCTGCATTACCATTTTTCAGTCTGTCATGCTGTGCTGTTACATGTGTTGAGGAGAGCTGTACAGTGTAAAAGGTAATGTAGACAGAGTTAAACTAAGCAGGACAGAGGAAACCAGAGATGCATTTCGGGTGGGTGAGAGAGCAAGAGAGACAGAATGAGAGAGCGCGTCTAGGTGAGTTATAACAGAGGTTTGCAAATTGTATCTATTGTACAGAAAAGAATTATGAGCCTGGGTAGCATTGCATTCTACAATTCAGAGTTCATTGAATTCATAAATATAAAATTAGTTACATTTCTAGATTCTCAAAGTGCTTTGACAAATGGGACAGACATTGGAGTGTCAGCTCAATCACCACCAGTATACATCTACACACTAAATATGCCAGTGTTAAATCAACACTATTAGAGTTAAATTAACACTGAGGGTGTCAAAATGTAACACTCTCAGTGTTAATTTAACTCTAATAGTGTTGATTTAACACTGGCAGATTTACTGTGTACCTGAATGCAACGGCAACCAGTCTCCACCAGAACACTTACCACACATTAGCTATTAGCAGAGAGGTATTGAGCGACAAAACCAAATTATAATACAGATAATTGCTACCTCAGTTTTAAATCTCAACGGAAAGATGGCACTATTTATACAGAGTCCCCTTCACTGATTAGATTAGTTAAAATTTTTTGGCAATGTGATTTGCACACAATGGAATTTGACCGCCGTGGAGTGAAACACACACTAGTGAACGTATTAGGCTATGAGAACATGTGCCAGAAGCGGTGGGCAGCCGTATCTACAGTGCCCAGGGAGCAGTTGGGGTTAAGTGCCTTGCTCAAGGGCACTTCAGTCATGACCTGTCCAGGGATCAAATCAGCAACCTTCTGGTCACAAGACCAGATCCCTAAACACCAGGCCATGGCTACCTGGTGGGACATTGGGATCCACATAGAACACAGGAATAGTACCTCATATTGTCCCCACTCTTATTGTATTGACATTTTTAAGTCTTTGTACTTTGGCATGTTGGCATCAAACATTGACATTTGTGTCCGTGCATGTGCATGCATAAATCCTGGTTTTGCCTGTAAAGATGGATATAACAATGCTTCCTCTTGTGCTCAACACTGCTAATATGTCAACAATTTCTCTGCTTCAATGAGCTTTGAGAACTATCACTTTAATGGTTAAACCACAAGTAGCAGTAACTGTCCTACACTAATGTACTGTAGCACTACACTGCTGAGGCCGATGTGAAGGCAGCCCCAGTCTTGGCTGCTGACACAGTGTGGCGTTAAGCTTAGTGAGGTTGAGTTCTACTTCTGGCTTTCTCATCACTGTAACGTCACTCCTCCAGATTCCCAGTTCCAGGATTATTTTTATGCCTGCAATCATCCATGGGGTATTTTCACTGTAGGTGATCCTTCTGGCCTCACTTACCTGTCATCTTCAAAACAGCGAGCACAAGTAGTTTTGCACTTATTGAAAAATTCTCTCAGTTGGTTTGAATGATGTTGGTTGAGTTGTGTTTCAGACATGATATTAAATACATATAATCTTTTCTTTGGAGGTGGTTATTCACATATTAGATTATGCCTGTGGTGTTTGTGCTGTGAACTGATTTAGAAATGATTGTATTTACGGGTGCCTGCTGATTTCTTTGTGGCTTGGGTTTGTAGGCCTACAAACTTGTATAAGGAGGACATTCTCAAATCTTGCTGTGTTCTCATTGTATTCATGTGTAAGACTGAAAAATGTATTTATCTGGGTAATAAGTGTATATTTGTGGTATTGTTATATATGACAATGCATTGGGTTATCCACTGCAGACCTCTCCTCATGATGATCCAATATTATTTGTAGTAGGGCTGTCAAAATGAACACATTCATAACATATTACTGTCAAAAATGTTTAATGCAGATACACTGTAATGTCATTAATGCATTTTCATTTTTTTAACCCTGCACTTTGACTGATGCTACCTTTACAGGCAGACTGGTTCTTATGAATGTCTCTTTGGTAAACATGAAGGGAACTGAGTTGTACTTGAGAACTGTTCTTTTTATCCTTGTGTCCTGATAAACAGTGAGAAACAGTCAGGGACCCAAAAATTCAAGGACCCATCTGGCTTAATATGAGAGAGAGAGAGAGAGAGAGAGAGAGAGAGAGA
>BRDA01054719.1:12500-14422 GCA_036984385.1 Crenuchus spilurus | reverse complement strand
AGAGAGAGAGAGAGAGAGATTAATGAATGTACACAAATGTGCATTGGGGATTGGTTGCTGTACTCATTAGTGAAGGCCAAGAGGGGATTAATTGTTTGGATGCTTTTGTAAATTAATAATCCTGTGCCGGGTAATTGAAAATAAACAATGGATTATCACTGGCTTTGGCAGGACAACAATAACCTCTCTCTCTCTCACTCTACCACTCAGTCACTCCGTCTCAGTCTACCACTCAGTCACTCTCAGTTCAGTTCAAGGTTTGCTCTACTGACCTGACAAATGTACATTTGTATTGTCAAAGCATTGTAAGTCACTCATATACATCTAATATTAACACACACACCTACACACACACACACACACACACACACACACTTATTTACAGTAAATATATATACTGTATATACTGTATATACTCTCTTCTCTCACTCAGTCACTCTCTCTCATGCTTTCTCACTGTCTTATTCATTCTCTCTCACTCACTCACTCACTCCATTTCTCCATCTCCTCTCTCTTTCTCTCTCTCTCTGTCTTGCACAGTCACTCTGTCTCACTTGCTGTCTGTCTCCCTCTCTTCTCTCTTACGTCTTTTGTCTCTCTCTCTCTCTCTCTCTCTCTCTCTCTCTCTCTCTCTCTCTCTCTCTCTCTCTCTCTCTCTCTCTCTCCTCTTGCTCTCTGCTTTTTTTTCTATTTTCTCATTCTGTCACCCTTTACTTTCTCAAATTTATTCATTCACATAACTTCCCCTCATATTTACACGTTTGACTGATGCAGTGAGAAAGAAGCACACATGCATATATATTGGTGTGTGTGTGTGTGTGTGTGTGTGTCTTCATGCCACAGGGTTTTTGCTCAGCTCTAGAAGAGTGTTAAAGACAAACCACACATCATCCCAGAATTTCATGTGATAGACCCCTGACTGGGTGTTCTAGCACCCCACAGCAAGCTTACACTCACCCACACAAACACTTCCTATCTCTCTCTCTCTCTCTCTCTCTCTCTCTCTCACACACACACACACACACACAGACACTGAATAGTCTCATACCTGCACTGGAACATTACTACACTGCAGTATCAGTCAAACTGCACAACTGTACATCAAGTCAGTTTGTCTATTTGTCATGTGATGTTTGGACTACTGGCATTTTCAAACTACGTAAAACATATACAGCAGTAATGTTTATTAAAACTTACAGCCCTCTATAGATATAAGCAGTGCAGTGATATTTGCATACCTGAGGATATTCTGCACTTTCAGGGACCCCCCATCATAATAAGCATGCAATACCATGACCACACACCTGGTGACCATTTCATTACCCACTCACCCTTTTCCTGTATGTGTGTGCACAGTGATGCAGGCCTGTCTCTATATAGCTGAAACATGGTCATCAAACTGTAATAGACCTGATGCTTTTGGAGAACTGCACTATAAAATAATTCTGTCATTCTGTTTGTCAATCAGTCCTTCAGCCTTAGACCTTAACCCTCATATTATGTTTGGGGTCAATTTGACCCGATTCAATGTTTACCGTCGTTAAATACATGCATGAGATGACTTTTTTGCTTTATATTTAATGACTTTTACTAATTGCATGCTGATAATAACTGAGTAAGCATAAAATTAACATGATGATATGGTTTTTAGTGTTCTGTACACATGTTGTATACATCAGTGTTCTTTGGAGTCAATTTGACCCCAGACTGTTTTAGCTCTATAACATATAAAAAATCAACATTTTAGAGAGTAAAAAGTGTCTGAGACAAAGGAGAATGTGTTTGAGACAGAAGAGAATGTGTCTGAGACAAAGGAGAATGTGTCTGAGATAGAGGAGAATGTGTCTGAGACAGAGGAGAATGTGTCTGAGACAAGGGAGACTGTGTCTGAGTCAGAGGAGAATGTGTCTGAGACAGAGGAG
>BRDA01054719.1:0-7500 GCA_036984385.1 Crenuchus spilurus | reverse complement strand
ATTACATTATTCACATTTCAACTCTTCAATGTTCATTAAAAAAGATGCTACAATGACTTCACAATTAAAATTTTGGTATGACAACAAATTTTGTTACTTTATATACTAAAGTATACTTGATAAAGCACATCCTGATATTGCCAAGTGAGGCGGTCCTGGGTCAACATGGGAGGAGCTTAAACTAAATTTGTTCAACCAATCAGCTTTGCGGCAATGGCCTTCTTTTTTCAACCTCAACTTGGTCTTTTTTTCCCACTTTTTTCCCTCAGCGCTCTATTTGTTTTAGTTTTCCTCGCTCAACATGGCTAAACTCCTGTTTTACTGCATCTCCTGCTGAAGGTAAGAGATTTATTGCTGAAATGTCATGTTTTACATCCTCAACATATATTACTGGGTTTATTTACACAAGTAAACATTTAATGTAAACAGCCTTAGCTTAGCTAGTCTCATAGCTGTTGTCATGCTAGTCAAGCTATCTGGCTAACATAATAGTAAATCTGAGAAGCTAACTTAACTTAATATTTAGCAATGCCCTTTAAAAAATATGAAAATCTTATTTACAATAATTACTCCAATTTTTGTCATTTACCTAAAGCAACAAAGTTATGGAAATTAATCTTTTAACTTGCATACCAGTCATCCAGATAGCTAGATTTCTAGCGATAGTTACCTAGCTAGATAGCAGAGTTAGACCTCGGAAAATCAGGTCTAATATTTACTTGAACATATCTTATAAGATAGGTGTATTCACAGAAGCAGATTTGTTTTTATTAACAGGAGAATAAATGTTCTGGAACTGATGTTTTAAACTAGCTAGCTAACATTATGCAGCCCCAGTAACATCATATATTTTTGCTGTTCTTGAAATTAAATTTTTTACTACAGGAGCAGTAAATTTTATGTGAACAGTAAAAGTATTTTAACTGATGTTTTACCTTGATTTACACAGTAAGCTAGCTCCTCCCATATTGATCCAGGACCAAACCTCACTTGGCAATATCCGGACGTGCATTTGATAAATGTTAGCAGTATCTTTCAGATACATACAACATAAATATTTATAATTAATATCACTCTAAATTTCCACATTTTCACAAAAACTGGCTTATAAACCACAATGTCATATTAGAGTGAATACAATTTTGCCTGCATTTTATAAAACTCCAACAGTTATATCATGAAAAAATGCTTTAAAGTGAGCAGGCTTATGAATTGCCATTTACTCTTAAATCTTAATAAAGAAGGCATACATATTTCAGTAACACAAACAAGGCCAGGTGAGGCTGGGTGGAGCCATGACTAATTCATAATGGCCTATCTGACAGGGGCTGGGCCTACAGGGGGCTGTTCTCTGTGAACACATGTATGTGTTTGGCTTTGTATTTATCTCTTCAGAGGGACCAAATGATCTGATAGCAATACAGGTCAAATCTGTGGAAGTGTGGAAACTGCTGTTCAACAAAACATCCTAATTTCTTCTGCAACGGAGACAAGTGAGCTTGTAGGTATTAGTACAGCAAAACATTCATAAACACACAACCATACATTCTGTAACACTGAGGGAGCCTGACATTAAAATGAAAGACCGCCAGGCACACCTGTGGCTATGCCACTGGTGTACCAGTGCATCGGATATTGCAATACTGTAAAAACGTTTGTTTGTGTTCATGATTTAATTAAAGCTTAACTGTCGTATTGTCAGGGGTGGATTTAACCAACATGCAAATCACGCAATTGCTTGGGGCCCCGGAGATGCTGGCCAAAAGAGATTGACAAAAAAAGACCGTTTTGGTTCTCTGCTGATTTTTCCGTCCAAAAACAGTGTTACACTATATTAAAAAGAGACGGGTCGAGCACTAGGACCCAGCAAAAAACAGCAACTCAGTCAGAAGCCTATTTCTCTTTAGACTGCTCACAAGCTCATCGGCTCTTTTCTTGCTAAGGAATGATTGGCCGTCCCAGCGGTCACTCCGTCAGCGTCTGGACTTTCAAACCATCCGTCCATCCATCCATTATCACACCTGCTTAATCCTCATCAGGGTCACGGTTTTGATATGGCCTGTAGTCCGTGTTCACCTGCTTCTCTCTCTCTCTCTCTCTCTCTCTCTGTGCATGTGTGTGTGTGTGCACGCGTCTGTGATAAGCCATCCATTTACATGCCTCTAAGTTTAACTATTATCAAAATAATTCAGAATTTCTGTTTATTTTTACTGTAAAATGAGGTACAATTATGTGTAAATATACACATAATGTACTATTGACCATACAGTCCAAACATAAGTGTAAAATTGGTGTTAATGAATTGGAGTGAAGTTGATTATCAAGGTGTAACACAGAATTGGGTGATAATTTTAAATTACACTATTTTAACAGTTTATTACTATTTAATAATTAATACTTAATTAATGATTAATATTATTTTAATAATAATAATAATAATAAATAATATTTGTTATAGTTATTAGTATATTATTAATAGTAACTAGTAATTCATAATAAAATATTATGAATAATAATGTTTAAGTAATGTTTAAAATGTATGTATAATAATTAATATGTATTAATAATCAATAATAATAATTTAATTTATGTTTAAACTGTACCGCACCATAACCATAAAAAAGAATCTGTTTGATCAGGGCCCCCAGACATGACATTGCTTGGGGCCCCAGAACTTCCACATCTGCCCCTGCATATTGTATATACACATTACACACAGTAACAAGAGTCATTTCAAACATTTTTTGTTCTAATTTTGACCAGAATGGCTTATAGCTCATATATAATAAGGATAAAAATATATATATATATATATAAGATTGCTGAGGCTGACGAAGAGAGGAAGCAGGAGTGTGTCAAAACATTGGTTTAATTGAACAAGACAAACAAACCAGACTGTGGCTGTGAAATAAACAAGACTGGACTTGACTGTGATATCACGGTGCAACATGAAACACACAGAACTTGACATGGATGCACAGAATGACTGACAAGGACTATGGAACATGAAGTAACTTTTAAAGAGTGCATGATTAGGAAGGGATTGGGTACTCTAAATTGTCCATATGTCTGTGCATGTATGTGTATGTGTGTGCATGTGTGTTCACCCAGCAATGGACTGGTGCCCTGTCCTGGGCTTAGTTTAATACTAACTGTGACCCTCATAAGGATTAAGCGGGTGTGATAATGGATGGATGGATGATTAGGGAGGGAGATGAGAGGGCTGTGAACTTAACTCAAGGCAGGTGCAGACAGTCAGACATAAGACTTGGGATGTGGATATGACAGACACATGACAAAGGCATGACGAAACAAGGGGGCGTGGCCCAAGATGCCAAGTCAGGCGGAAGGCCACAATAAAAATTAAATTAAATTATGTTAAATTAAATAAAATTATGAACACAAATGAACTTTTTCCACAATATTCTACTTTTGGAGATGAACTATAGTATGTGAATGTATGAGTCTTCTGCTTAGTACAGCCTGTATATTTGTTGAACTGTTCCAGAAAAATACTGAAGCCATACAAGTCTGTAACTTTTTCTTATATGTACTGTAAGCTGTTTGGTAAACTAGAGCACCAAGTTTTTAAAGTATGAAAACTTTTTCAATACTCAAATTTGGTAATCAATTCTATTCTCTAACTTTCAGCACATAACAATAAACAATTGCACCGATCTGTATTTTTCTACATTTCATTGACAGCTGAAGAGACATGTTAGACTGTTTACTGTGGCAGGAGATGGATGCTAGATGATAGAATTGCTTACAATTATTGTAAGACATAAAGGAAGCTAAATAGCAAACAATAAAGACAGATGATGAGACTGCAGGGCTGTGCAATGACATGACGTAGGGAGGTGGAGACATGATGTGTCCATAAACAAAGAGCATCTGTTGACAGGATGGCACATGGGGGACACCATGGACAGAGATGGGGACAGGGATGAGTCTGTGGCAGGAGGTTTACATAGACAAATTAAAATTTGGAACTACGTCTGTGTTTTCTTGTGTAAACAACTAATGTTGAAGACAATGATTAGTGTTTCAAATTATATATTTGATTATTGTGACACTTATCAATGTCAAAATCCTAATTCTGGTGGTATGAAACTCTTACAGTAAACAGTACAGTTAATGCATATATATATATATATATATATATATATATATATATATATATGTGTGTGTGTGTGTGTGTGTGTGTGTGTGTGTGTGTGATAAAACAGGAGGAAAATACAGATAAATGTGAAAGAGCAGTGACATAAGTTATTTGTATAGTGTTTAAACATATTACAGCGCTACTAACTCGTTGTGCTGTGGACGTACGGAAGGCGCCGCTCTCTGTAAGCAGAGACTTTCACCCTAAATACGGTTCGGATGGATAGGCGGTGTGTGTGAGAGATCACGCCCGCTGTATATCATCTCTCACCGGCCTGTGTTGCTGCTATTGGCGCTGGTGTCGGTCTTTCTATAGTTGTATATAATCAGGTTTTGAACAGCTGTAATTATGTTCACAAAGGCTCATTTGGGACTGTCCACAACTTTAATCTTATTGCATCAATCATATTTTCATGTCTGTTGAGCAAAATTTCATCCAAATCTGATGGACTGAAAACAGCAAAATATTAAAAGTCTATTTTGGGCTAAATTTGGTCCAAATCTGACTGACTGAAAACAACAAAATATTAAACGTCCATTTCTGGGCTAAATCAGGTCCAAATCTGACGGACTGAGAACAGCCCAATTTTCAACGTCTATTTTTGGGCTAAATAAAGACCACGATCGACCGACCACATTTAGCCCAAAACTCAATGTCCATAAGATATCTGGTGCTTGGTGGGACGTATTATGCCACGTCAATGAATTATGTTTGTTTTGCTGGATTTTTAAGTAAACAATAATAAAGATAAATCTATAAACAGCAACGATTTTGAAAATATTCAGCTTACCTGACAAGAAATGATCTGAGCACACTTTAGCATATTTACAAGGCTGTTCTTTTCGACCAATATTTTCCAGCCATTTCCTACGATGCTCTTCTCGGACTTTTCTTGTTTGGTCTCCCTGTGTTAAACGCACAGTTGGAATGGTGAACCAGCTTTGTTTAAAGTCCAGATCATATCTATTTTTACAACCATGAACCCAACATACTCTACATGAACCATTGTCAGGCTTGCAAGTAAATAAAATAAACTTTCAAATGTGTAGCACGTCACACTTCGTCACCCTCCGTTGTTTACCTCGTTTGACCCAGAAGATGGTGGACGGAAGTGAAAAAGCTCGCATCATGCTAAAAGACGGGAACTACATCAAAATTGGACTTCCGATTCAAATCGGTTATTTTTTACACACCTACTCATTACCTAAATATTTTAAATATCTGAAGTGATAAAATGAAGTTAAACCTACCTTTGATGGAATTGGATGGATATATCTTTAAGAAAAGTGAGATTAAACGTGAGATATTGTTCTGTGCTCCTCTTTTAACCGCAGCGTCTTTGAAATGTTTTCTAAAGTTGCCTGAACAACGCATCTGCACAGGACCTCCTTTATGACACCACAAACATCGCTTCTTATGCAGTACATTTATGGCAGGCCGTTTTAACATTTAATCTGATTCACCACACTTACATTCCAGATATCTGAAATTGATTTATGACTAGACATATTAGTAAATTAAGATATCTCTAATTATATTTTGACTAGACAAAATACCTATTTGAGATATCTCTAATTACATTCTGACTAGTCGATATGACGTCAGATTTACCATTGATTTGTATGGCGCCTTCAATTCAAGATATCTTCAATGAATTACCAACTATCTGAAACTCACATTTCAGATATCTACAAATAAATAATGACTAGTCATAAAGTTAATTCAAGATATCTTGTTTTGTTTTTTTATTTTGACTAGTCATAATTCTAATTAAAGATATCCTACATGCATTTTTAGATTGGCAATAAATAGTTTTGACTAGTGAAAATTGAATTCTAGATATCTTGAAAGCAAATAATGACTAGGCAAAACTAAATTTAAGATATCTAGAATTGTAATTTTGACTAGTCAAAATTCCATTTAAGATATCTACAAATGAATTAGAGATGTCTTGAATTAGAACGCTTTTCTATTTAAGATATCTTACATGAATATTATGACTAGTGTTACGTCCTGTGACGGTTGGGGAGTGTTTCTCTTTTCTCTCTCTCTCTCTGGTTGCTCTTAGGTCGCTGCTGCGCGCTGGATGATTGCTGTGCTGCGTGGATTGGTTGATCTGTGTAAAGTGGATGTGTGACTCCGCCTACTGCTGAGTGGATCAATTACCGGCCTGCTGCCAAGCGTTCTCCACTGCTTCTGATTGGCTTAGCCTTATTGACTAGGCTAATAAATAGTCTTTTTGTTTAGCAGTCTGTGAGCTGCCTTTTGTCTGGTCTGACGTGCTGCTCCAGTGGGCACCCGCCATCTTAGACCAATTTGTATGTGTTGTTAATCTGCAGGATTGTAGGGGTGACCTGCCTATTCTTTTGCACTATCCATTTGCCTCTGTTTTGGAGAAGAGTAGGTAGGTTAAGTTTGTGTATTTTCTTTTCTTTACTTTAATCATAGCAAGTTAGTTTCCTTTTGTTTAGAGTGTTTTGTTTATTGTTTTGGCCTGAGGTCACCCTGAGTGAGAACCTCCTGTTTGTGATTATTGGGTTGATTTGAGCCAATTAGAAAATAAACCCGTGTTGAACATACTTGATTCTAGTGTGGTTGTTGGATTGAGGGTGAGTGGGTGCTCACTTTAAAACACCTTTGTTGCGTCTTTCCCTAGAGGACGTAACACTAGTCAGAATGACATTTGAGTTATCTTGAATTAGCATTCTGTCTAGTCAAAACGTCACTGATTTCCGTAGCATTTTGGCAGAAAGTTTATAATGCATTTTGGTCCGTAAAGTCAGGTCAGTCCAGCTCAAATTCTCGTGTTTTAACACGATTTTAAGCGCTGCAGCTCGTGCTTGACATGAATTAAGAAATACGTATGATTTATTCTCTATACTGTGGCCAGCGTCACTGCAGCCACCTGAGATTCCACACTACAGGCAATTGTTTGGACAGCTCCAGGGTTGCCAGGTCCAACAAAAATATCCAGCCAACAGTCAGTCTAAAACCCGCCCTTGAGTAGCTTAAACTAGCCCAAAATATATGTCTTTCACACATTTGAAGCAAATGGCAAAACAACTATGAGTGTACAACTTAGTATTTTGTTTACAAGGGAACCACAAACCTGGCAACTCTGGACAGCTCAGTGCAGCACAAAGGGGGCTTACACGCAATCGTTAAATGATATCTAAAAATGTCATTTTGACTAGTCATTATTACGTTTGAGATATCTTGAATTGTAATTGTACAAGCTGTGGTTCTCACGCCTCGATTACTGCAACGCTGTGCTAACAGGCCTCCCAGCCTGCACTATTAAACCACTACAGGTGGTCCAGAATGCAGCAGCATGTCTG
>BRDA01054706.1:0-15488 GCA_036984385.1 Crenuchus spilurus | reverse complement strand
CTGGACAGGTTGGTTTCACAGAAGTGTGGTTGACTTGGAGTTACATTGTGTTGTTTAAGTGTTCCCTTTATTTTTTTGAGCAGTGTATATTCTCTGGAGTAACTGAAAATGTAAGCCATGGGGATATGAACCTACACATGATTAATTGATTATTATGAGTTGATATGAGAGTGAATCTTTTTAATAACTCGAGCTGCTAATATGTGGTAATATTTAACACCTTCTAATGCTGCCTCAGTGTATTAGATTATTTATATCTGGCGTGTGTTAAAATCCAATTTATTTTATAAAAAATCACTACACCTGAGTGGCTTCTCGCTGAATTACCTTTACTGAGGTCAGAACTGTCTTTTTTCTTGGTATCAGACCCTGGAGCCCTGCTCATCCTCAGTGTAATCAACAATCAAGAGTGAGTACAGACAAGACAAGGCTGCACATTTACTTTTCATTATAAAAGACCACTGGATCAGGTATCCATGTTTATTATCATCTGCTGGGTGTTTGAGTAGAAATACAGCTGCAGACTTACCATCACCGATGTGTAGATTACTTAAACCTTGCTTATAAGTCTGTGCTATACTATTCTGATTGTTCAAGCATTGGTGAAATGCACGAGTCTGGAGATACCAGCACATTTTACAACCTGCAGCCATTAAACCTGCACTTAAAATGTTGTATTTAGGCACATTTACGCTTCATGTAAAGCTGTTAAACAAAATGACTGCACTGCACAACTTTACCTGCAATAATGAAGGTGATTTTGAATGAAGCTGATTTTAACTAAGGTTTATAGAGACCTTCAGCAATTACAGACACATATGTAACAGCAGGACAATAGCAGATAATTACTAAAGTGCTGAAGCCTCTCTGCTCCCGTATCTCTACTTATATTAGCACTGACTAAAATGGAGTGAAGAGGAGAGAGCTGTCTACTTTTTTACTCCTGCTCTCTGTAATAATAATAAATAATAATAATAATAATAATAATAAAATAAATAAATAATAATAAAAAAACAACAATAATAATAATAATAATAACAATAATAATAAAATAATCTGTTTATATGCTAATAATCAGGTATGACCGTACACTTCACTACTACTACCTACAAATTCAGCTACTTCCTTCACACTCTGACCTTTAACCTCTATAATCACTCCTTTTAGCCAATCATTAACATTCCCTGTATTTGTACCCATCACCCTGCAAGTATTTATAGCCTGATTATACTCTTGCAGTGCATCTGCAGGAGCCTGAAGTTACTACCACCTTAAACATGCACTGACTCTTTGGGTTAGGTTTACATTTTGGATTCAGGTTGACTTTAAGCTGACTGGACACTACGGCTGTGTTCAGACTGCCGGTCAGTCAGATCAGCTGAGATGACCGTTCACACTGTTATTAGTCAGAGATCAGATCTGATTGGTCTGTCCACACATCACAAGTCTGTCTGTTTTGGTTTCTGTGGTAACAGTGCAGACGTCAGTAATTGCAGACATACTGGTGAGAGTTGCCAGGTTTGTAGTTATTCTGCAGTATGTATTTTAATGCACTCACAGGTAAATTGTAAGGTGTGAGATGTTTGGTTTTAGGACTTTAAATATGTACCAAAAACTCTTAAAGTAACAGCAGAACAGTAGTGTTGGAGATGCCTTAGATAGACTTTCTAATATTAGAAGAGCCCAGTGGAGGGATCTGAGAGTATAGAGTCAGACTAAAATAAGATTTAAGAGTAATAAACAGCCATTCTAACCTCCTCAAACATCAGTGATTAGACTTTAGATTTTGGCTTAGTTTAAGTCTGTGTAAGGCAGCTTTCTGTCAGACAGTTTGATGAAGAATGTTTTATGGATCTGGCAACCTGAGTCTCCAGTGTGGGGCCCTTTGTGGTGCTCTTCTTGGATCTGCACACTTCTATCCCTTGAGACGTGTTGTTCTGGGTCACGTTATGATATGAAAGGCACTTATAAATCTGATCTGAGCACATCAGACTGTAATCAGATTTCACATCACCTACATGTGAGTCTTTAACTATCAGAACTCTGGATACAGTCATGAGAGGCACATAACAGCCTCAGCTGAATGTCCATTCAGTGCATGTTAAGCATCTATAACCGCCCGTATAAATAGAGTGGTGTTCTTAAAGGGCCGCTGTGATATCTTTTGATTGGCAAGTCATTGTTCAGAAGGTTGCCTCACCTACAGTTTATCTGCACACTATCTTAATAGGAGTTTAAGAAATCACGGGCCAAGCAATGTGATGCAAATTGAGACTCAGTATCTGCCCGTATTGATTTAATGGCAAACGCAGAATCAGGTTTGTTGAGAAAAGCACGAGACGGACCGAGCGAGGAAATTGAATTCATGCATAAAAGAGATTACTGGCGATGGATCTTCTTGAATGTGTGTTTTTTTGAATCTACAGCTGAGCCGAAAGACACAGATGAAGAGGAGGATGACTTATCGTACAGCGCGGGAGACGGAAAGCAGCCAGAGAGAAACGGACGCTATTTCTTTAAAGATATGCGAGGCGAGTGGTGAATTTAATTACGGCGAGGCTGTTGCCGTTTCTCAGACATTAGTGTGGCTGGGAATAAGATTAGAGCTAACGCCTCAGTCATATGAGAAAACCATGATTAATTTCTCAAAGGAGTGCGCTTCCAAATTGGTGAACTATTTTTTTTGGGGGGGGTATTTGCAATTTAGATCAGGCCTGCTCATCTAACAGTGAATATTCACCTGACAGACACCTTCACACTTTATTAACAGTACAATCAGCAGGGCATGGAAGAAAGCCCGCTTTCTCTGTGGAGGAGCACACTCAGAACCGGTACCATAATGGCTGCAAAACCAATGAAAATGCACCCATGGACTCGTATAGTCACCATAATTATTATGGAGGCACTAGTGAGTCGCTCATTGTGTTAAAGCCGAGAATGTGCTTAAGTAGTCTCGTGGGGAGATAAACAGTAATATATACTTTATGTTCCTGCTCTGACCTGTCAAAGTCAAATCTATACAAACCACGGCTACTACTGCCACATTCCTAAACAGAACCACAGACCGTAGTCTTACCCGGACTGAGCAGAACCAGAACTGGACTGTGACTCAGTACAAAGTCCTCTGTTTACATTTCATTAGTAAATCAGCTCCTAGAGTCTGAGAGACACACAGTCTAAGCTGTCTGAAGTCCAGTGTGCAGGTTCTGCAGTCTGTGATGGTTTGAGCTGCTGCTGTTGGTCCAAAGTCAACACCTACCAGCAGATTTTACAGCACTTCATGCTTCCATCTGCTCACAAGCTTTATGGAGATGCCCAGCAGCTGCCCACAGTGCCAACACTACTACTGCCCATCATATGACTGTGACTGACTGTAAACTAACATTAACACACACAAAAAGACTGAAACATTACTTTACGTGTAATTAATATAAAATGTGACATTTTAAAATTATAAACAACAAACAACAAGTGCCTAAAATATCCTCTAATAAATGTGATATTAATAAACTGTGACAACTACAAACATTTTGTTGAAATACAGTTTTCTTTAGATTTTATCTTCATATGTGCAAAAATGACAGAGAGAACATATTTATATGGCATTTCTTAAGGAGGGACATTTTTGTATAGACATACATTTAATGTAATAAAGTCATTTTAAATAAAAATGTTATCTTCACTTTAACCCTGTAACATCTGCTCAACCATATCGTCTTGAAGAAGGTGTTGAACTTAACACAATGTGACTGTGCCATCTCTACCATTCGGTAGAGTTATAGACTAAAAACATCCACTAGAGGTCAGAAACTTAATTTTTTTGTCTGAATGTAAACCAGCAGCTTCATAACCACCACAAGCAATAAAAGTTCTGTTGAACCTCCACAGTATTAAAAATGTAACCAAATTAGTTGTTTTTGTATTTGTAGTTTCTGATTTTACCCTAAAATGCATCTCATTGTAGGTTTAAAGTGTAAATTAAAATATAAACTGTGGGGTTTTTAAAATAATAAAGACATTTCTGTTTTCTTGCTGAGGGTGTTAAAGGGTTAAGAGCAGTCCTACAATTTTTATTCATGCAAATAAAGCTCATCACGACAGCAGAGTAGTGCAACGTTGTCGTCCACAGATATTTGGAACGACCCATTTCTCATTAGCATCCCTCTGAGTTTGAGAACGTTGCATTCGTTTCTGTTCTCTTATATTTTCCTGATTTCTCAGATCTATTCCTCTTCTGTGGCACCGAGCTGTGTTTTGGGAAGCGATTGCAAGGGTGACAGCTCTCTACTTATGCTGTCTGAGAGGGAGAGGGCCTGGGATGACACCAGCAAAAATCGAGATTAATGAAAGGAATCAGGCGGCAGTGTCATCCAGGAGAGGGCACATCAATCTCCCCAGATTACTCAAGATTAATGACGCCAAAGGAAAACATCTTGATAATGAACTTTATAATGATGGATGGTACCCTGAGTTAGTGGTGGAAAGCCAAAGATCTCTTCTTTCTGGCCCAGACAGAAAAGCTAACATCAGTGAAAGAGATCTACGCCACTTGCAATATGTTTTGAAATACATTTCTGTAGTTATTTATTTATTTATTGGCAAACTCTTTGAGCAAGTGTGAGGCTAAGACTTCTACACACATTCTGACAGCGAGTTCATGTAAACTCTAAAAGAGCAACAAACGCTCTAATCCCAGAACCGTTCTGGTCCTCAACAAGCTAAACCCAGCTTAGAAAGGTGGGATGCAGTTCTAGCAAAAGTGTAACTGGACTTTTACACTTTTAAAAGTTTTTAAAGAGGTTTAGAGTCTCCTTGTGTCTTTGGGGGGGGTAGTAACTTCAAGCTCCTGCAGATGGTGCTGCACGAGGATGATTAGGCTATAATTACCTGCAGGGTGTGTGGCAGGATTCTTAGATGGAGAAGAGGTGGCACAGTGCAGTGAATAATGCTAATGACGGGCTAAAATGAGTCCTGCCATAAAATCTCAGAAGAGGATATTAGCTGATTATTAGTGTCGTTGGCATAGACCCTGGCTGCAGCATTCAGTATAGAGTGCACACCATCAGACAGATGGATGGCAGAGGTGGTGCCAGGACGGGGCCAACCTTGTGGTTGTGGGGAGAAAGGAGGATGATGGTAACGTGTGGCTCCTTTGATTGATAGAGCGAGGGCCAATTGCTTCCTTTTAAAGTTGAGTAGTAGCCAGGAAGCCAAATGAATGGGTGACGTATTACTACCTTAGATACACACTGATGAATGCTGAAGCTTTACATTTTTAATACATCATTTATGCTTATATCACCTTAAACATACAAGGTGCTGTTTTTTTGTTCCAGAAGGTTACAATGATATCACTTGAAGAAGCTCTTCAATATTGTTTTGTTGAAATTGTACTGTTTGGCCAGAATGGTTCTGATTTGCATAGTTGAGCATAAATGCAATAAACTAGATTATTTTTATATAAATGTCTCCTAAAATCTCCAAAGGAAATTTGTATTGCTCATTGATGTCTCAGGAGATATAATAGATATTCTTATAAAACTCGTAATGAGAAATAACAAAACAGCATCAAATTTGAGAAGAGCCAGTGTTGAGAAATGGCTGAGTTCATAATGAGATTCTGTATAATAAACATATCATTGTGTTGAGAATGTAGTGAGACATTATTGAGATCTATAGGAGACACGAGAAGACGTTTTCACTGTAGAATGGAGCAAAAGAGTCAAGTCTCATTTTCTCAAGTCACATCAAGGAGATACTACTGAGACATTAAAGAGATGATCTTTTTGATTTTCCCCCCAATCACAATAAATAATAACAACCAGCGCCCACAACACTGCAGACTGTTATTTATTCATATTCTAGTCAAAGTTGTACACGTGTTTCTTGCAAAAACGAATCTGTACTGAAATATTAGTTAATATTAAATTAAACCCTGTTTCCTATGAAAGCCCTCGGGGATGTTCAAACACAAAATTACACACAGTAGCTTTTCTGAGCTGGAAACCAACCCGTCTCACATTCTGTTTCTTCCTCACACATCACTCAACCTTTTACCTCCAAAGAAATAATAATAAAATAAATAAATCCACATTTTAATTTACAAATGTCCAGGAGAGGAAATTGCCCTGTTATATTTTTCAATTTCACACCACCTAAAGTTGATATTTCCATTTGCACGTCCGCTCGCCTCTCTGTGGAATAGACATCAGTGTAAACCAATTGACCAGATGCTGGGCTCTTTATTTTTTGAGAGACAAGTTTTCATCATCAAAGTTTATTTTTAAATTGTTTTTGTTCTCTCCTCCTTCTTCTTCATCATCATCTTCTTCTTCTTCTTCTTTTTGGTCTATTATTGAAATGCGTCAGTAGGAGAATTTTCTATTTGTTTCTAACACCAGACAAACGTTTAAAAGGTGGTAATATCATCTGAAGAACAAAAAAAAATCAAACATCTCGTACTTCTGAGCAAACTTAACAACGACGCTCGCAGACTCGGTAGTATCTCATTTTTACAGACGTGAGAAAGTCCAAACCAAACGTTTGACTTCAAACAAGTTCCCAGAGAAGAAAACTTTCTTGCTCTTTGATGTCTCGGGATGCATAATGGACATTCTCCTCAAATTCCTTATGAGAAACAGCATGAGACAATAACGAGACGAGATGAGAAATGGCTGACTGTCTGAGCACATTTGAGCACAATGTGAGATCTGTGCTCAGACGTATGTGAGACTGCAGAGCTCCTGAGCAGATGAAGATGTAAACAAAGTTCTCATTTGTTTCTCCATCTGATCTCAGGATTACATGTACATCATGCTACAGTAGGTGTTGAGGGCTATAAGTCAGCTGACTCCACACTGACTAACACACAATCCACCTTAACAGTGTCACCTTTAAAATAAACACTTTAAAACAGATAAATTCTCATTTTCCTAACATCCTGAAACACTTGCTCAGAGGAGACTGGACCGTCCACTTTTAATCATCTACCTAAGCCAACACTGAAGCTGCATGAAACATTTCCACAGCTGGACTCAAACATCACTGCCAAAGCTCGAGGTTTTATACAACAGCCGAAGCCATTAGATCTCACCATCACACCAGCTAATCAGCTAGTGTCAGGCTACCGGTGAAGATGGCTAGCTTTTAGCGGGTAGGCCACGCTGAGTAGTGGTTGATAGCAGCACACTGGCACTAAGAGTGGCACTCACACCTCTGTAATATGTTCTGATGCCCACATGCAGGGCTCATGACATGTGCTAATGGTTCATAATTCCATTTTTAACACAGACACTGTTCACAGGTTGTATTTGTGCTGTGTTTGATTCTGTGCCTCATAACGGTTAGCATAAGCGCTAACATGCAGAAGACATCTGAACTGAGTTGTTGGCTATTTTACATTGAAAGCATTTGGCAGATGCTCATACAACTGCAGTCGTGTTACATTTGTGGGCAGGGTTGCCACATCCCAGTTTTTAATAGATAAAGTCAACCTACATAAGCTTAAACTAACCTGAAATCTAAAGCATCCAATCACAGATGTCTGAAAAAACAAAAATGTCCAAATGACCCAATACTTTTAAATCTTCTCTGTCTATCTAGTCAAATTTGTAAATCTAATTTGTAAATCTAATATTAGAAAGTCACCATCAAATGCTCTTCACTGCCTGTTTTTAGCTCCTTATGATTTCAAATGCATCCAATGCTTTTGTATTAATGTAAGAGTCTTTGGCAACTATGCTGTTTTTTTTTTTTTTTTTAAATAGTCCGAAAATCTGCACCCCATGCATTTACAAAAAAGCCCAATTTTGTGGAAAAACCTCAAACCAGGCAACTCTGTAGACAGATACAGTGTTCGGAGACAAGGACTCTTATTGGTATAGTGTTGTGTACTTGTTCAGTTTACACATAAAATGCAAGAAACTATTTTGTGTTGACAAAACATATCAGTAAAAAACTCATTTACTCAAATTCCATCATTAAAAGAGCAATTCACCCTTTTCACATTTGAGCAGATGTTCATATTTATTTGTTGATTTCTAGTCACTTCAGATTTTGTCAGTACGTGTAGTTTTTGTAAATTTTACTCCACAAATGACTGATGTAAACAAACTGAGACAGAATCACACACATTTATGACTTGACAACAGATTAGTTGATGTCAGCTTTTTTCCAAATCAATCAAATGAAATTGCATCACTTCAGCAGAACTTAGTTGAAGTTGACTTTTTGGTTTGTTTACAGCAACCGGTTACAGAGCTGCCCTGACACAGCTGATTAATACATTTGTTTGACTTGAGCTTGAAAATTAATTTGACTTAAACATTTTACTTTTCATGAGCAAGAATATTCCCAAATTGTTTGGTTAAAAAATATGTATTTAGTCATTTTAGGTCCGTACTTGCAATTTTACATTTTGTATTCACTAATTCTCTAAAAAATTACATTAATTTATAATTATAAGTATGCAAATTGATAAACTGATGCCATAACATGTAAATATATTTTAAAGACAAACCATTTCAAAAAGAACCTACTTTCTTTGTGATGGCACAGGTGGCAGGGCAAACTGCTGTTGTAATTGAACAGATGCCAGTGGGAGTGGATGTATTTTTTACTGGTTTTAACACATTATTAAAACAACTGATAAAATTATCTGGGTTGCCTAGGAGTCATCGTATATATGAGTTAGAAAGGCTCAAAGGTGAACTTCCCCTTTAAGTGTTTCTGTCAATAATTAATAACAGCTACCAGTGAGATTTGTCAGATAAGCCAATGAGAAATGGCGAAAGTGAACGGCCCCTCTCACCTCTTTGACAACAGTGCTGGCTTATGCAGTGGCCGTATAAAGAGGATCTTAAAACACTGCTTAAAAAGAGCTCATGGTTTAATAATGAAAGCTCATTTAGCAGCTCTCATGGTTTGTTTTACTCATTCGTTTTCTCCAGTTTTCATACGGATGGATTTTCTGTCTAAGCAGTCACACAGTAAAGTTAAGTTTGAAGACTCGTGGCTTCTTGCTGGATCAATCACTGGTCTGGGCAGCCATTGTGCTTCATGGTTTTGCCAATACATTTCACCAGCTCTGCAGGACTAAGGGAGGAAAATAAAGAAGTCTTCTAGGCGTCTGTAAACATTTCAGCTGTCAAGTAACTCAGACAGATAGAGCTGTTCTGATCTATCAGAACACACAAGTAGAACTAGTTCACTGATTATTTTAACATTACACTGATATTTGATGCACTAGATTGGAAAACTTTATTTACCTCAGCAATGTTGAATAAGGGAGTACACAAGCCGACACACCATGAACATCAAACACTGTTGTCTCCTCCATATCCAATGAAAACAAACCAGCATCGAAAAAACCATAAAAGTCCTTCCCACACAAGGTCGGACAAACATCAGACACTTCACGCAGCAGCTCTCCTGTTTTTCCTCAGCCCTCCTCTCACTCATCCAGAAGTAAACACAAAAAATTAATAAAATAAGCAAGAATACAGATACAAGTGAGCTTTAAAGCAGCCAATCAGTGCAGAGCTAGACTAACATAATTATTTTTTTTCCCAAACATCCTATCCCATGTGAACCAAACCAACCATTCAAACCATAATCACTCCGCCCTCTCTCTCGCTGCTCTTGCATGCTGTGCAAGTCATCATCAGTGACGTTCTACATATCTCCCCTGTCCACTTTTTCTCAGCTGTCCGTTTCACTAGTTTAATTTCCCACCAGTCAGTGTGATGTCCAGCTACAAACAGCCAATCAGATCAGAGATCATTAAAATGCAACTACGAGCTCACCATAAAAGGCAAAACAGCTTGATTAAAGAAGTAGAAAAATCACAGCGTTTTATAAAATTGCAAAACTGGATATTTTTTTTATCTTAACTTAAAAATGTATTCTAGCCCTTTAAGTCTTTAAGATGTAAATGAAATGGTAATATTTGTGCTTTAGGTATGTCAACCCCTTGTTCCTATTGTCACCACTGATAGCAGTATTTCTTTATCGTACAGCATTTCAATACAATCTGAATGTTATAGTTTAAATTAGAAAATTTAAATTCTAAATTAAAACCACAAATTCCATCTTCTGTATTACAGTTTCAATTTGCTTTTCTTCTGAGCTTCTGCATGCTGAAGGTCTCTCTCCTGGTCTTTGTCTCTTGAAGGTGTTGTTGCTTTTCTTTTATTTGTCTGTACACAGTTAATTGCTTAGAGAATATGGCTTGCTAACCGATGTTGAAAGCGACTCTTCTTTTGTGCTTTATCTCCTCTGGGGTTAATTAGCATTTGTTGTTCTACATCACTGCACAGACTCAGACTATCAACCTGCATCAATGAATAATTATTATTTATTGTCACAGTCTGTTATGGGAAAACTAGCCAAGAGATAAAGCTAGTTAATGCAACTGAAGCTTTTAAAAATAGTGCTAAAGTGCAGAAATATATGCTTTTTTTGACAGATTCATAATTACTATACTTTTTATTACTTCCTGTGACTATCTTGGAGTTTGTGTTCATCAGTGTTGACAATGTAATGGGCTCCTCTCATGAAAAAAGAAAACTTCTTTCCACTTTTATTAAAGCATCTTTTTTGATGTTCTATATAAACATCTACACAGAACAAACTTTTTGACATTTTACTGCACAGGTCATTTTTGATATACTGAAAAAATCTAATAATAAAATGTAAAAATGTGTTTAATGTGTTTAAGTCAGAAAGCAATTACAAACTGTATCAAATATTAATTATTTTACAAAAAAAATATTTTATAAAACATAATATTACAAAATGTGTGGAACTTTGTTCACTTTTGATGACACATTAACCAAATGTGAAACACTTAAGGCACTTAGTCAGTTATGCTAATGATCATTGTATTACAAGCCAAAACTGGTCATGATTGAGGTTTGTTATGGCATGTTGAACTCTGGGCCACAAGTGGTATATATTATATATTACACAAATACAACCAACCATGTGAAATGATTGAACTTCTATTCTATTTTGGTCCAAAACTGACCCAACTGTAGCTGGCCTACCTGAGCTATCCCTGACTTATGACTTAATTGAGGCTGTGTTCCAGCAACTGGACTTGGACAAAGTCATCACAAAGTCATTACCATCAGTTCACAGCAGTATTTGGGCTAATGAAAGTGGTAACTGTGGGCTAGCACCGGGCCATCTGTCATTTGCTATTTAAATGTATGTAAAGCATTGATAATACTTCAAAACATACTATTCAACTCCCAGTCCATATGGTCTGTATATGAAAATTTTGCTCAGAATTACGCTCAGTGGCTGCTTTTTGAATAAGGCACAACAGAAAGCAGAATGGAGATTGTTTACATTTAGTCATCAACATATTAATGGTAGCAACATTCATGTGGCACAAAACTAATGTGGCCCAAATCCATGTGAGCCCACCTTGTGGCAAAAACATCATATAGTCCAAAGCTCATGTCACCCAAAATAGCTACAGCCCAATGGTGTTTTTGTTTTATTCTTGTTATTTTATATTGGTTAATCTCACAACTCAGATTTATGCCACAAGAGGGTGCCTTTCAGCAGTGCTCAGGCCTTTGTGATACTTTTTCAAGGATTTTAATAAAAAAATCAACACTTCAGTGTTTTGTTTTTATTCCTACTGCACAGGCTGCACAGCACTGAATGGACTTATAATCACAAGATGGCAACATTCAGCAAGATGTAAACTTAGTGTTCAGTTCTATATGGTGAAAAGATTTCATGCAAAAATGTAGTGCTCAACAACTGATAATTTGCCACATGGCTTAACTGGAGTTAATTGGCAGGTTCAGAATCAGAAGAGTGTTTCAGTGTCATATGACTCCTCCCTTTACTGTGTATGTTAGAAAATTAGAAAGTAATGTTTGTCTGAATATGAGAGGGGTGTATGTCTGTGTTCAGAGGTTAACTGTGATGTAGAACAGTTGTAAAGTGGTATGTAATGTGAATAAACCAGTGTGAATGTAAAAGATGATGTATGAAAGGAGTTGTTTTAATGTTGCCATTGAGCCAGTATGCCAGTAGACGTTTGGTGATATAGAGAGACAGCGGGCGCAGCGTGTGCTGTCGTTAGGAAGCGACTGTGAGGTGCAGGGGTCTATGATGCTGTATGTATGAGTGTGTTTGGAAGCTCAGCCAGCACACCCAGGCAATGACAACGTTATTATGAAGATGAATGCGGACCTGCACATCCATTCCCAGGTATCCCTAGAGAGAGAGAGAGAGAGAGAGAGAGAAAGAGATAGAGAGAAAGAGAGAGAGAGGGAGAGAGAGGGAGAGAGAGAAAGAAACAAACTCGAGATCCAGATGCCAAACACAAAAGCACACTGTGGCCTACAAAGACATACAAAGTACATTTTCCTCTGCAACACTAGCATGACTCAGACAAACCCACTCACTGTTCTCTAAAAACTGAATCAGCCTGTTTTCTCTGCTGTATTTTTTTACTCATTATCCCTTTTTATGCTGAACAGCTGTCATTGATCAGCTTGGCCCAGTTTCTCCAAACACATCACAAGATTACAGCAAAAGTCACTACATACAAAGTCAGACGCTCAACATACATACACAACTAAACAGATTCATGCAAACATTTTATAAAAGTTTAAAAAACGACCTGTTACCATATCACATCAATATAATAAACAATATGGATCACTAGGGGATATTAGTCCATAAACAACCTCAATAAAGACTATTAATCAGTAAAATATGATATGTTGGTTCATATCAGTATATATATATATATATATATATATGCTGTTGTTAATGGGAGACCTCTTCCCTCTGGGTGACAAAAGAACAGACAGTAGGACATTGGTGATGTTATCCAGACCAGCACAATGCAGAACTACAGAAGAGGCCCACAAAGGTCCACACTTAGTCAGTGGAGACCTCGGCAGGATGTGGCCTCAGGGTCAGCTCTGCTGAATAAAATTAAGTCTGTTTCTCAAGTATGGTCATAGAGTACCAGAAACATTTACTGTTCTCTCTGTTCTAACAGAACCATTTAAACCATAAATAACTTGTAACTTTAGTCAGCCGATGAGTGGATAAGCTGTATTCAGAAAACCCACTAAGCTGGATAACTTAAACCTGAATCCCCTGGCTTGAGCCCTGACAAGAAGCAGAAATAATATATTATATATTTATTCCACAAGGTCTTGTAGAATCCATGACCCGGTGGGTCGAAACTGTTTTGGTGGCACAAGATGGTTCTTTGGGGGTTCTTTAGTAAATAGTTATATAAGAACCCTTTATCCTTGCAAATGTTCATGGGTCTATTTTTCTTACTTAAGAACCTTTAAGAAATGTGTTTTTAAAAGCATATGCCTGGTCTGTATATACTGCTATGCTTGCTTGCTTGGAATTGCTTATTTATAAACCACTTAATTTTTAACTTATCTTTTATTTATTTAAAAACAGCCATTTTAGAACATTTTAGAGTTGTTGTTTTTAATTAAATACTAGAATATTAAAGTAATAATTAAGCACTTGTTCCATCTATATAAGCAGGATAAGTTACCTTATTGAAAAGTCCTGTATGGTATCTATCAGCTCTGACTCTAATTAGTCCTAATAGACATGTAGATCCTGCTCTGCTAGACTCCCCAAAATTATTCCTTATTTTTCTGCATTTTTTAAAAATATTGCCACAGTAATTATAAGACTGCAGAAGACCTAATTAAGTCATTCTGTTAATAAAGTTTGATGTGGATAAATACTGTGCTTTGCTCTAATTTGATTAGCTAAGATCCCAGCGGTGCCTCCATTTTTTCTTATGTACATGTTTATTGATAGGGATGGGAGCCTTTTAAAAGCCCCCTCTCCTTCCTCTCAGTGGATGATCTGTGCCATTTCATCTCTCTCTTTTTCTTCACAGCTGGATCTTCCTCTTTCATTTTATTTCTCCCTGTGCTCTAGTTTAAGAGAATGCTCATGTACTTCATTGGCTCATTGTCTGTAGTTTGCTGTACTGTGTGTTTGTTTTATTCTGAATTTGAAATTAAATGTGTAGCCCTATTTAAGCTGAATTGGTTCTACCTGGGGAGCTGATTATTCAAATGGGCTTTTTTGGACATTTCAGATGTTTTCATTTAGAAAGCATGAAATAATAATAATAATAATAATAATAATAATAATAATAATAATAAAAAGTGTTACATCTGAAAAATATATAATTACATGAAAAGTGAAACTTTCATGTCAATTAAACATGCAATTAATTGAAATAATTGGGATTGTGGGACAAAAACATTTAATTAAATGTAAAAAAAAAAGATAATTAGAAGAAAACACAATAATGGAAAAACTAAGTCATACTGATCAACACAAAAAAGACTTGAAATATGTCAATGCAAGTGTAATGAATATAAAATATGACTTTTTAAACGTTTTGAATTAAATTATGAACACAAATGAACTTTGTCATATTGTTTTTTTAATGTGACACTACATGTAAATGTACTCTGATCACACAGTTGTGGTTGTAATTTCTAAATTGAATAGTTTGTATTGAAGTTACTATCAAGGCATCAGCACTGATGGTATTGTAGTTTAAGGTTATTTGAACTGTATGATTTGTAGACTACAACACTTGATGTTAATGCAGAATCAGTTTAGGAAACACGTGAGCTTGGAACGACATGGATGGATACAATAAGAGGACATTAAGCAGTCTCTAGATTCAAACAGAAGAGATATTTTGGAGATATTACCCATATAGATACTTTATTGATCCCTTGCGGGAAATTCAGGTAATATGGATTTAACTTCAGTGTCACTGAGTTTGAACAAATGTTTCAAACTTTACTTTAGACAAGTGACATCACATTAACAGTGAGGAGCCCCAAACTTTAGCTCAGGGCCCCAACAGTGGCTTCAGGAGGTGAGTGGCTGCAATGTTCTTTCAACAGAGTCTCGCTGATCAGTGCCAGTGCGTGTCAGTAGCTCTCAGAAACAGCTCTGCCAGCTCGGTGGCTGTTTTGACCTGGGTCGGGTACGTGCCAACAGCAATCAGTAAACCAACAGGTGGGCCAGCTTCTGTCAGCCAAGGAGATGATGCAGGTGATGCTCTAAACCTGACTACAAGGAGTCAAAGTGGGATCTGAATACATCAACTTACATCACAAAGACATTTTTCTCTAAATGTAACTGTTCAAAACACCTACAGACCTGACATCTGACCCAAAAAGTATACATTTTTTTATATTCTATTTGAGAAGTTACAGTCCAACATAACAGAATATTATGACATTGCAGAGATCCTCTATACAGTGGCAGAACATACAAGTAAGACACATGTAGTGTATTTATTACTATGCATTTTTCATGGTTTTTCTGGTAAATATTATGAGAATATTCACAGTTTATATGTTTTATTATTATTTTCTATTTGGTACTATGTGACAAAGCCATGTCATGTCATGTCATACACCATCATGGCTTCGCAATGGTAG